>JANIJG010008631.1:4689-75249 GCA_024611175.1 Megaceryle torquata
TAAGAGAAAAAAAAAAAAGCAAGACAACCATTGAAACAGAATTGTTCCCTTTAAAGTATTTCGCCTTAAAAAAAAAAAAAAAAAAAAAAAAGGGGCTGACTTTGATTTATGCTTTACTACTTCATGTATGTATGACTTCTTTGTTTATATATTCAGGGTTTTTTTTTCCCCTAGAAAAATCAGCATCAAAGTCATGCCTAGAGGACATGTATAAAATTTAAAACCAAGGCACACAAGAATAAACAAAATCCATGTGTATCTGTGTCAGTCACTTGCAGGATGCTCAGGAGGTACTGTCCACAAATATTCTCTCAGAAGCTGACTGGATTTATCCAAAAAGTGTCTAAAGAATATTGCCCTTTACTGAGTATTTAGCAAATGGATATGTTCCAGTCATTCCTGATGTAAGGTAGGCCATTCTTGGGAACGCCAGCCCTTGCATCTGAGGCATCACTCTGAAAATGCTCCTAGGGGAGAAGAAACAGCAGCAACTTTGACTCAATTTCTGGCTGGAGTCAGTGTGCTGATTCTTTCTGGCACTGTTGGAGGCAGGGCAGCCTTGAATGCTATGGGGCCCTGCCACTGGCAAGGAGGAGCCCAAGATCTGGCGCTCCTCCAAGCTGGGTTGTTCAAAATAAGTGCTGTTGCTTTTCTCCAGGTAGTGTTTTCACTTAAGAAAGGAGGTAAAGGGGAGACAATCTCATGCCTGTGTCTTTGAATCAAAAAATCATCTTACTATAGATCTGTCCAAAACTGTTCCTTACCAAAATGCCGAGAGTGTAGTAGACCAATAAGTTTATTTATACAAATTGAAGTCTCTGGATGGGACCCATAGAATTTATTTTGGATGACTGTATGAAAAGTTTACTAACAAAAAGTCTTTTGTATCTGTACATAATGACTTTCAACCTACATTTATTTTGCTTTTTAGTCTTGAAACATTTAACTGTCTTCAAGGGTAATTATTCTTAAGTAATAAATAATCCACACTCATTGACCAAGAAATGAGTGCTGTTTTGTAGGGAAATTGTTAAAGAGCTCCTGCAGTTACAAAGAAGAGGTTGTATTGCCCTACAAGAGGGCATACAGGTATGGCCTGTAAATTTGCCATATGAAAGCACACTCAGTCACTCTCCAAATACAGCTCAAAAAGTTACTGTTCTACCATTGTCAGGCTTAATTCTGCACTTCACTAGGTCAGCTTTATGACACTGTAAACCCACTGAATTAATACTGGTACGGTGGTGGTACCTCAGCATGACACTGGAGTAAAGGAGTTGAGAGTCAGGTATTTAAGATCAGGTTTACCAGATTAGACCAAAGGTCCATTCATAACAGTATTCCATCCACAACTGTTACCAGATACTTAGAGAAAAAGAAGGCAAACCCAGCTATAGTGATATTTTTTCTGAGTCTATTTTCCTAGCATGTTCCAGGAGCCAAGTAGCTGGTACTTTCCCAGGCAGACATGATAGTTTTGTATAGCTTTTGAGATTTTTTACTTCCATGGATGTATTTAACCAGTTTATGAACCTACATAGCTTCAAGCGTCAAGTCTTACATCATTCACTTTGAAGCTTTGTTGTTAATGGAAGAATGATAATTCCTGTCTTGTGAAAATAACGTAAGGGTATATAATACATAGGAAAACATTAAAATATCCCCAAACCCAACATTTTATTTCATACAGCTCCCCAGATTATTTCCTAATACAACTTGAACTGGAAATACCTCTTATCTTTTTTCCCAGTAAAAGAAAGAGGTTAGTAACTTCTAATTCTTCCATATTTAAGTGACATGTAGCAAAATAGATCTGGGCATACGATGATACATATGATACTGGGATGTGGGGCAGTAGGTCGTTGGATCCCTTTTTTCAGGCCCCAGAGAGCTGGCAAGCCTACATTTCATTGTCAACAACAAATACTGCAGGATGCACTCAGTTCTGTGACTTCGCATGCTTTCTCAGGGTCTCCAATGAGTGTGTGACACATTTCTGGGTACTTGTAGATAGAAGAAAGTCCTAGCCTATTCACATGCAAAAAGTGAAGGGCCTGGAGACACCACCCTAGAAGGTACTAAGTAAGGTTTAAATAAGGCCTAAGAATCTATGAAGTGCCCCCCAGAGCCCTCCAATCTCACTCCCACCATCCTTGTGGATATGTCTCAGAGGCTGGTAGCTATATCAAAGGACAGCAGAAGATATTCAGTTGTTGGGCTTCACATAAATACAGTGCCACAAAGCCGGTTGCTGATTTCTTTGAAGCAAAAGCAGCAGCTGGATCCCCAGCCTAAGGGTTACCCTCAGAAGAGTCATGAACTGGATTTCAGATAACTCTGTGGAACATTGCAAGTTTTATAGATGGGATCTACCAGCTTTATGACTTCCAGATGAAAGTTTCATGTGGAGGATATCTCTTCTGCCCAGACAGCATCCTGTTGATTACTTGATCTTAGATAATTGTTAACCAAATAGGAACGGACAGGATCCTAAGGAAAGATTCACACCAACTTACTGTAAGTACACTACTGTGATGGCAAGAGCAGAAAGATGCACCAGCAAAAGAGTGTGAGGAAAGCAATAATACAGTGCAGATTTCCAGAGCAGACAATTGTAAATCATTCAGTTTAATCAGATGTCTGAAAGAAGAAACGCTTGGCTAACTGACTTGGATATGAGTGTCTGCAAAGCTGCTTTGTACCGTGACTAATAGCAATGCATATCAAGTACTACTCCCGCTAAAACAAGTGCATGCTTGCTTGCTCTGGAAAGGTAACTAAAACCACAAAACATTTTTTCCCCATGACCTAAGCTGGACAAGGGAACAGTTTTTTTGGATTTGGAAGAGCAATGTGTTTTTACTCTTTTTTTTCCTTCTCCCAATATAAAGGGAAGACAAATCTCATCAGATCAAGAAAGCAAACTTGATCATAGTGTATGTGATATCAAGAGAAAAAATGTTGCATCTCAAAGAACGGAAGCAGTTCTGTATTAGTGTTAAATCTAGTGATAGGATAACTTTGGTCCATCAGAGTATGAACACAGCCCAGTAATTGAAGGGGCCTTTATTCCACCCTTACCTACAAAGCCAGAGAGACAAGTAACATTTGGCTGAAAATAAAGCAAGCTATTGTGAAATGCAGAAAATGAAGAGGGAAAAGATTTAAGTGCTCTTCTTTCAGCTTACCCTAAATATGCAGCTGAACAGACTTTGGGGTTCAATGTCTCAATTTGCACCACTATTGGAGTAATATTAGAAAGGATAAATAAGAAAAGAACAAAACTGAAGAAAAATACAGTGACAAAATGTTCATGATGGGGGAATGAGACGTGAAGAATTGGTACAGACCTCTTCCAGCAGAACACTCATACATCCGTTACATGAAGCAAATTCGTGCTTCCACAGCCAAATGAGGTCAATGAAATAGGTAGAAAGAAGTATGTCTAAGTTTCCTAAAAGTTACTCCATGCAGTCAAAGATAGAGGACCCCAAAAGCTCCATCAGATCATGTCTGATACAAGAGTAAAAATATGAGAGAAGTCAAAACAAGAAAAGGGTTATTATACATTGTAACCAATGCTATAGTGAATTCTTACAGAAAAACTTACTTTTTCCCACATCTGTGAGAAAATAGATGACAAAATATGTGCAGTCAGTTGGATATTTAAATAACAATGGATCTTACAGAAAACTAGTGATGGTTATAAATAAAACCAATACTGAATATATGATAATCCCATCCTATGAATGATCAGTGTGGTTGGACATTTTAATTCCCCTGACAAATATAACTTAACCTATCAACACTTTCAGTTCTCATTTCTTTAATTTTTTGTAGAACTCCAGATTCACAGAGTCTAAATTCCACCATTCTTACTGACTAGTTTTCAGCCTTCAAAGCTGCTTGGATAAGTAGGAAGGATAGCTTATATGGAATGGCAGGCCATGTGAATCTTGAGGTTGTACTTTATTTAGTCAAAAAACCTCAGTGAACATCTTGGAATTTTAGGCATAATCTAGTGTTAAAATATGAAAGTGATGCTTCAGGCTTTATCTACCTTTACTTGATTGACAGATTAGGGATTGAACTAATAAAAAAAAATGTAGAATAAATATTATTTACACAGTATAACACAATGTTATGAGTATAATACATTTATGATGGTTAAGTCACTTGAAAACCCTTCACACATCCACCAAAATCAGCTGCCACACTGAACCTTGTTTGCCTAAATTAAAGCCCTTGACACAACAAATATTTGTGGAAGGCATCAGAAGAGGTTTTGGTGTATTTAATAACCTGTGGGCTCAGGCTATACTCGTGTTTGATGGACCTATTAGCAGGACTAGGTCCTTCTGAGCCTGGGGCTTGTCAGACGGACCAGTAGAGTTGGATGGTGGGAAGTCTCCAGGCACAAACTCCTAGGGATGAGCCTGCAGCAGCAGTTCCTGCAGAGGAGAACTGAGAAGCAGCATCCCTGGAGAGTCTGATACTGCAGAGAAATGTCAGCATTCTGAAGGAGGTCCTACTGCCCAATGCTGCTTAATTTCAGCGTGAAGAGTAAAAAATGGATTAATTGTGCCTTTACTTACTCTGTAGACTTGTCTAAGGATTATATTAATTCCTTTAGCATATACTTTTGTTTTAAGTATACATTGTATGACATTTTACTTGGTTAAAGTGAACACACTTCCACTAAATTTCTGGCTTATTATCTTTAATTGTCTTTGGGATGGTTTTTATTTTGGATTGTCCCCATAGAAATGCTTTCAGACAAAACACATAGATTAGTTGCTTTCCTTTATCAAAAACTTGTGTTTCTGCACAGGTAGTGGGGGAACGTTTTATTCCTGGTCACTCTCTAAAGGAGATGCATGGGTATTAAACTCTACATCCTCTTCAAGCCCCATCAGGAAGACACGGTGTTGTTTTCCCTAGCACTAACAAGCCCTGCCTCCCACTGCTAACACTGATTTGTCTGGAAGAGAAGAGAGGGCACTCCCTGTGATAACCTGGTGTTAGGCCCTCTGTTCAACAGCTGTGCTAGATGAACCTATACTTGATTATGCATTAAAACCCATCAATCTTGCACAGGGTTTCCAAACGCTCTACAACACCCTCAGCAGGCATCATAGCAATCACCGTGTTTAAAGGTCATGGTTAGGAGCTTAATTTAAAGCTCTTATAATAATGCACTTTAATTCTGGAAAATGCCATAGTATTGCTCTCTGACAACTCCTGTAAGACAGAAGACACTTGTGCTTGTGCACAGCTTTGATTTATTTATTTATTTGAATAACATCTATGTTGGTATCTTTTTACTTACTAATGTTTCCACTTACTAAGTGGTAGGCAGACTCTCATAATGGCAAAGAATTTAAAATTAAAAGCATCAATTGCATTTTAATTTCTACTGTAGAAAAAAAGTTGGGTATTTTTAAGCAAAAACAAATACTTCACATGCTGTGTAGCTAAAAAATTATGGCAGTGTGATTACCACAAGGTTTTGCCTTGCTTTAAAAAAGACTTTCACATCTAATGAAGCATCAATCCTGTATTGAGTTTGTGTGGCAAGGTTTTGGTAGAAAGGAGGCTACAGAGGTAGCTGCTAGAAGCCTCCTCTATGTCCAATAGCACCAATTCCAGCTGGCTCCAATCTAGACCTGCCACTAGCCAAGGTCAAGCCCAGAAGCACCAGTGGTAGTGCCTCTGAGATAACATATTTAAGAAGGAAAAGTTACTGCACAACTGCAGCCAGAGAGAGGATATGTGTGAGGCAGAACTCTGTAGACACCAAGGCTGGTGAAAAAGGAGGGGAGGAGGTGCTCCAGGCACCAGAGCTGCCCATGGTGAGGACCATAGTGAGGCAGGCTTCCCCCAGCAGCCCATGGAAGTTGATGGTGGGGAGCAGATATCCACCTGTGGACTATGGAGGACCCCATGCCAGAGCAAGTGGATGCCTGAAGGAGGCTGTGACCCTGTGGGAAGCCCATGCTGGAGCAGGCTCCTGGCTAGAACCTGTAGACCTGTGAAGAGAGATGAGTGCATACTGGAGCAGGTTTGCTGGCAGAACTTGTAACCCCGTGGAAGGGACCCACACTGGAGCAGTTTATGAAGATTTGCTGCCCTTGGAAAAGACTCATGTTGGAGAAGTTTGTGGAGGACTCTAGACTGGAATGGGAGAAAAGTGTGAGGAAGTACTTCTGAGAAGAATGGTGTGACAGAGACAATGTTTGATGAACTGACTAGAACCCCCATTTCCTGTCTCCCTGTGATGCTCAGAGGGAGGAAGAAGAGAATCTGGGAGTGAAGTTGAGCCTGGAAAGAAGGGAGGAGTGGCGGAATATGCTTTTAAGATTTATTTATTTATTTTTTAAAGATTTTATTTTTAAGCTTTTGTTTTCTCATTATCCTACTCTGATCTGATTGGTATTAATTTTTCCCCAAATTGAGCCTGTTTTGCTCTTGATGGTAATTGCTGAGTGATCAAATTGTTCTTATCTTGACCCATGAGCCTTTCATTATATTTTCTCTCCTCTGCCCAGCTAACGAGGGGAGTGATAGAGAAGCATTGGTGGGTACCTGGTGTCCAGCCAGGGTCAACTCACCACAACCCCCTAATAAGAGGACTGGCAACATGTAGTTTATTTTGATAGGAGTAGCAGCAAAATAAAGTTAAAGAGGTAGTTCAGTGGTGTGAGCACCATGTTTGAAACACCTAGACTTTCTGGAACAGCTGGCTTAAATTTCAGCAGGGTTGACTCATCCCTTCAGATCCTTTAGGGTAGACACCAAGTCTGAGACACAAGAGAGGTGAGAATTTATGAATGAAGGCCCCAGCTCCTATGCACAAAAATTGCATCACTTGCTCTGTTCTTAGTGTCACCGGTGTTAATTGATTTTTTCCTTATGAGTAAGAAGCTTTCTTGGTGCTAGTGGCTGGTGGGCTCTGCTCTACAGCAGTCTGCAGTCTGTCAGGGAGGGAAGCAGTCAGCTTCAATAGTCAATAGGTACCTGCAAGACCGGAAACTCTGAACAGAAAATGAGAGTGATCCTTGACCCAGACATACCCTTCATAAAACCAGCTGGGGCACAGTGCTGTGCATCTTTGTTGAGGTGGCGAGGTGTTCCCTGAGCTGGGGGAGTGCAGGGCCAACACGACAGAGCTGTCTCAGTGCCTTTACATGGCTCCTGAATACTTACCCATCCAGGGAAGGTCTCCTTCTCCCACGGAAGTCACAAACCTGAGCTGCCTACATGCATCTGAGCAGAGCTGAAAGTAGGGTAAGGAACTACTAAGTAAACACTAGATGTAGCAAAGTCCTGTGCATAGGTTTAATCAGAGCTACGAGGCTTTTCTGGGAGATGCTAGCAGAAATCTCTGGCCCATGTTATCATTTATGTTAAACCAGAACAGCTGTCCACAGGTGATAGAAAGCTCACTGTACAACACTTAGACACAAACTTCTTAGGGCATTTAGGGAAAATTAGAAGAGTTTGGCATATGCCAGGGGCATATGCTATTTTGTCATATGGAGGGCTTCATTTTTTCCACAAAGAACTTACCTTTCCTACCTCTCTAATGCATGACATGGAAAAGAGAATATAAACCTCAGTAAATACATTCACAGCTAATTAATCATAGTGAAGAACTTAGGATATAAAAATGCTGAATTTCTAAAAAGATTGTTCTAACTCTGATGTGACATGCCATTAAATCTATTTTTGTTGCATTAATATACTCTGGAGCAAGAGCCAGGTGGCTTTTCATGGGCTTTCAGAAATCTGCCCATTGCAACAGAGTAAAGCAGCAACATACAGCACAGTATGTGGGAGAAAAAAAATAAGCAGCTCTGGTGCAGAACTTCTAAGCCACCCCCACAGCTTCAGCAGACAGTGTTATTTGAAAGTAGATCATTGCATAAGATGCAAAGAAAGCCTCACAGAACCATGATAGGCCTGATTCAGTGCCCTACTATGACTCTTTGTTGTCCTATTGTGACCTATAATGTTGTCCTATTGGCTTAAAATCAGTGTAACTGTGAAAAGAATCAGATCCCATCTTATGCTCATCAGAAAGTACATACCAATAAAGATATCCTTATTTAACTGTGATGGAATCTACATGGACAATTAAACTATTTCTTTTGTCTTCATACAGTATTTAGAGCTTGACACAAAGTCCAGTGAAATCTGTGTGTCTTCCCATTGACTCTGTGGACTTTGGATCATACCCCTCAAGTGTAGAGAAGTGCCTGAATAATAACAGAGAACCAAGCACATCAAAACCTATCTTTCAAATAAACACCTATGTCCCCATTTAAATCCCTGAACTGAAATTACAGGGTTTTTTTTAAAGAGCAGTTTTCTTAAAAGCCAGGGACGAAGTATTTATATTAGCTACACTGAAATGAAAAGGGAAAATTTCAGAAGAAAGCTACTTTATTCATCCGCTATTTAAAATCAAAATGACTGTTCTTTTAAAGTCTAATATCTGCCTTAAACATTCCATCTGATTTAAGTAAAAGTTAAAATACCAGCATTAAAAAGACATCTTTAAACAAGAAATGTAATAATCATAACATAAAAAAAATAAGAAGGAAACAGAGATCTGTGGCTGTACTCAGCTGAGAAGGTGTGGTAGAGAGAATAGGAAATCATTTGGTTCTCACTGATTATAGCTCTTTGTATCAAAATACTTGAGGCTGAAATTAGTGTGATCCACAAGAGCAGGTGTTTTGAATTTTAATTTAAGATATAATTAGAGTCTTTAAAAAACACTATGTGATGCAGTAATTGAAAGGGCTAATCATGGTTTGCTTTATTTAAAAAAAAAATAATTAAAAATAGATCTCCAAGCCATAGAAAAGTCATAAACTGCAAATGTCTATTTTGCCTACATATGAAGATGCAATCCATTATGACTTTGATTTGAAAGACTTAAACAATTCACTTGTATCTGAAAACTGATATGTAATTATTAAGTTCTTCATCTTGCATTTCATGTTGTTTATAAAAACATTGTTAAAATCTCTGATGCTTGCACATTCACTCTGGAGGAATAAATGTCAAGACCAAATATTCATTTAAACACCACCTGGATTAAAAGATTATATATAGACTGAGATAAAAGTTTTCCTCTTACTGTTTCTGTTGTTTGCAAATGATATTTCTTTGGACTTCGGGTATCTAATCTCTTATTCTAGTGTTTATAGTGGGAGGCTGCCAAATTTAACAGCTCTTCCTGTTCATACCGAAGACTAGTATACAGTCCTATGGCTTTGTCTGTCACTGTTTTATAGTCAAGGTTGATAACCAAAGGAACTCACGCTGGTTAAAACATCATTTGATGGCTCCCATCTCCTCAGCTATTACATCTGATTTTGAGCTCAAATGGCAATGCAATCAAGCAAGACAGGAATAAGTAAATTAGACAGTGATCACATTGAAATGAGTGTTTAACTTTTTACTGCACAAACTGAGACAGCCTTGAAGAATCTTCATGGAATTGATCATGCTAGTCCTCCACATTTCCGTGAGCTGGTGCAGTGCAACTCAGATTAAGCCAGCTGAAATAAGGCATCTGAAAGGACTCACTGCTAAAAAGTGCTGGCTGATATAACTGTGATGTACTGATCTCTCTTTAGCCCAGAAGCCAGGAAAATTAATGAGGGCCCAGCACTGTTTTGTTTTATGCTGTAATACTCTTCTGTCGATGCTACTTTCTCCTACTGAAGAGGCATAAAAAAGAATGAGTCCCATTGCGAACTAATAAGGAGCAAAATCCATATCTGATATCTCTAGTATTAAAATATTATTAGTCTTATGATTATTAGCAAACCAAAGTACTTTAGGAAGTCTCTTTTCTGAAATCACACTTGTTAAAGTCAGATATTACCAGTGAAGTTTGTAATACATTAAACAGTTATCTTCCAGACAGCCTGAATGCCAGAGAAATGTGTTTTATTAGCACAGTGAAATGTTTCACTTTACCTGCAGTTCGGGTGACAAGTTGCCTTCAGGTCTTCAGGACTGCGATAATGCCTTAGATCCATGGCCAGTACATCTCATGGTGGAGCAGGGTCATCGAGCCCATGGGCCTGGTAATTAATGCAATGTCAATCCTACTGCAGGGCCTCTGCCAGCAACCTTACAATGGAACCAGACAGCTCAATCGCTGTGAGACTTTCCCTCTGCTGGAGCATGCTGGAAGGGTTTCCTCCATGTTCAAAGAGAAAAACCTTTCATTCTGAAGGTGTTTTGAACTCATTCAAAAGTGCAGATGTCTATATGCTGTGTTACAGGGGAAAATATTTCTTTTTTCATGTTTTCTAAACTTCTTATTGAGGGGAAAAAATCCACCTGAGCAGGGTTCGAGTTTGCTAAGTGCCAAATTCCTCAAACTTTGTAATTTAAATCATCATCCCACGTATGTATTGGAAAGCCAGATGCTTTGTATGCTTTTTATCTCCAATCTGTCAGGCATAGAAATTTCTGTGTGTCAGAGAAAGTAAGTGCTGTTTCTCAGCATGGCACGGCAGAGAGAGAGGCAAAGAGAGGTGTTTTCTTTAGGCTCCCATTCCCTTGTTCTTACAGCATTTTCATTTTTGAGCTTCGAGCAAAACTCATAAGGGCAAAGCTTTCTATTTTTAGTCTTGAAGACTTGTTTCTGCTATCACAGTTAGCAGTTACCCCTGAGAAATGTGTTAAATGAAATCTCGGTTACTTCAATACACTTCTTAATCTGATTAATTGCTGAGTGAAGTACATTTCACCTATATGTGTGTGTGTACATATGTGTACTCCATAGCATTTTCTTTTGCTTTCATAGTATCCTGTCAATATTAGTCACTGACTCTGACTCAGACTCGAGGCATCTGCTGCAATTTAAGCATCCAGACCTCCATTTTTATAACCCTAAAACTTAACTTTGAACAAACAGGGCAATACCAAAAGATGGCTTTTCAATATCAATATAAAATTACATCTGTTTGATTAGGAATGGCTTGCCAAATCTTAATTTTCAAAAGATAAATGCTAATAAGTGCAAAATAAAAGATTAAAGCTTACTACAGTTTTTAATTACATGAAGACATACTACCTTCTGCATGGAAGCTATGCTTCAAAGGAGCAACACAGAACAGATGGTGTTTAATGAATGATTTTTCAGCCTTGCATTTAAGCATCATGATTCCATGAAGGGCTCTGTCCCTCTGCATTATCTGAGACTTGGTCTGAGAGTAAATTGCTGATTTCCTCAAAATCTCTGTCTAATGCTTATAAAATAATACCTGAGTGATTCATAAGCAATCTTAAAGCTCCACCTGTGAATTATGTTGGCATTATTTGCTCCATTTTACAGATGCAGTGTTTAAATGTAGTATTTTCAAAAGTTTCAAGTAATTTTGGTTGCTGAGCAGAAAACCTCTGATTTTTTGGAACACATGCCTGATCAAGGCAGAGCTCCTAGTGACTGCAGTGGCAGCTGCAGTCTGAGAATAATTTTGGTTAGAAGGCACCATCTGATCCACCACCCTGCTTAAAGCTAGGCCAATTTTGAAGTTATATACAACTCTGAGATCAGATGAGGCCTTTCAGGGTCATATCTAGTCAAATCTGGAGTATCTCCAAAGATAGAGATTTCAAAACTCTATCAGTACTTTATGCTTCTACAAATCAAGACCTAGAAACCCAAAACCAAGGCGCCCAGAAAAAGCAGTTCTGCCAGTTGCTGCCACAGAGGGAGCATGGATAACACTGAAAAGACAATCTTTTATGTCTTTCTGAGTACTGAAAATCATGGTGGTCTTGTGCTGCTGGTAGATGATGTGTGATGAAGTCCTCTTTTGGCTCATTTCTTTATGTGCAGCCCTCCAACGTTGCAGCAGCTCAGTTTCTCCGAAGCAGAGGACTGCACAGATCTGCACTGCGTCCGGCGCCCTGAAGGAAACAAGTCTCTGCTGACTCCTAAGGACTCTTAGCAAGTTCATGGTGTTTTTTAATTCTTGGAGGCTGTACATCCTTGTACTTATATCCTGTAATGAAGAATATGAGCTGTATGTGGGTGACCAAGGACAGCTGAGCTGCTGCCATCTAACAGCAGACTGCATGCAGTCCTGAACTCTTTTGTGAGCCTTCCTTCCTGCAGGAACAATGCCACCTACACACAAGGGACACTGATGGGAAATATTTTAAGAGCCACCATGGCCTTGAAATTAGTCATGACCTTATAGATATAGGCTCCCTACATTTCTTTGTGTGTTCATGGTTCTGGATGGCACTGGGGAGGAAGAGAGGAGAAAGATGGGGAATATGGGGAAGTGCAGCACAGATTGTGATAAGCTAACTCCCAGGTGTCTGTATGTTTCCAAACTGTGATTAATTACAATGTATGAGTGAACAGGCAACATTTTAAGTAATTTGCCCTATTTTTTTCCTGTGGTCTATACATGGAAAAGAAAATGTGCCAGTCATGGCTGCATGGAGTAACAGGGGAGCTGCACGATGGCTGTGAATCATGCCCTTGGACCAGTTTCTTATAAATTGTTTTCTCTGAGAGAGGACCTGTCTGCATCTTGCCAAAGAGTGCTTGGACACAAGGTTTCAAGGTAGAGCCGCATGTTCCAGCGAGGGGGCTTTGAGTGCACAGCCTCTCAAGATGACACTTCTCCAGCCAGGGGACAGCACTGTGGCTGGTTTCTCCATCTGTGACACCCCAAGTTGGGTGTTGCTGGGTTTGTTAGGGCAGGCAGGAGCCCAGGAGCAGTGGCTGAGGTCCCAGTGGAAGGGAGCTCACTAGGATCACTGTATTCAGGGAGGGAAATTTGGCAGGTCCGAGACACCGGTGCAAAGTGGATGGGTACACCTGTGTAACCCTCCCTGAGAAAAGACTCCAACTCCAGAGACCTGCTGGGATGGCTTGCACAAAGGAGAGTGCAGGAGCGCTGGCAGTGCTGGCCTGTGCTGTGGTTGCTTCTCAGGTGCCAGGGTATTTCCAGGGCCTTGCGCGAGTGGGTGCCAGCCAAGGAGAAACTGCATTGGCAGCTATCACAGTCCCAGCACTGGAGGCACCTCATCGCAGCCTTTTGTCTGCTTTGGCACTGCTACAAGGTTGGATTTCCTCTCTTAAATTCAGTGGAAACTTGGGGTACACAAGGAGTGGAAAATACTGCCATTAAGCATCCTTAGGATAGTCTAAGCAAAGAATGGCAAAGAATGAAAAATTCAGGTGCCATATCAATTCATAGAAGACAGTCAAGATTGATAAGTATAAAGTAACTGCTCAGAAAAAAAAATTTGGTTTTGTCTTATTTTTAATAGAATATTTAAAAAAAATCTCAAGCCTTGAGCTTTCTTTTGGAGAAAAGCAGACCTAATACAGAAGGGTGTGCTACAGGCAGCAGTCCAAGAGCACGCAAGAGATTTGTAAAAGTAATGCTTCAGGAACCTTGGTCCAAAAGCGTGTTCCAGCAAATGATTGCACTGAAATTAATCACAAAGGAAAGCTACAGGAGCCAGCTAGCACTTTAACTCTAGCATAAACTGGCATTGCTTTTTTGGAATGACTAGAGCTGTGCTGATTTATACCAGCTGATGATCTGATCCACAAACATTTTCTTATTCCAACTTTAATTATTTCCCAGATTGTAAGGGTGTCTATGTCTATCTCCGTTCATTTAAGATTTCCAGATGCTAGTCTGGAAGTATGCTTACAGCAAGCATTAAATTGGTCATTTTGGATGGAGTACAGGCTTCCTGACATCCTCATTGGATATGTTTATTTCAACGTACAAATGTGCTTGTTGATTAATAGAAAATGCTTAGTTGTTTCTTTGATTATTTGTTTTGTTTTGGTCTTACTGAAATTCTCAGCCAACATAAATGAAGAGCCTGTTCTCACAACCCACAAGGGCAGTACATTGATTGTATTTGTACACGCGGGTGGATAGTTATATTTAGATTTGCAGTCCTAAGGAAAAATACCCATTTATGAGCTACCAAAACCTTTGATTTCAAACAATTTAAAGTGGCATTTCTCAGGTCCTGTCTTTATGAATACACCCTCTGAGTCTTTTTCACTGCACCTGTACAAACAGCAACAAAGAGAAAACATGTGAGTGTGAAAAGAGCCTTCAGCTTCTCCCACCTACTTAATGAAACTTCCTTGCTTTTTTTGCAGGCAAATGAAAGACAGTAAATTACGTGTGATGCTTTTACAATGGCAGCAGGAGCGATAGGAGTATACTCATTTGATGCTTTAGGGGATAAAACTTATAAATGGTGCCATAAAAAGTCCTCTGGGATGTGAAAGCTTGCAGAGAATGAAGCAGTTCAGCAAGCTCTGTAGATTAAACCAAAGTGTGCTGTGCTTGTCGTGTGTTGGATCTAGTTTGTCATGACAAAGAGTCTGCTTAAATTTGTGTGGCTCAACTAGTTTCAGCAGAGCAGCACAGACCTATACCAACTAGATTTTGGATAGAAATCTCTGCATTTTCATTAGAGTTAGAAATATCACCCAGTTGTTGGAGTCTTTTAATATCCCAGACAGATGACAGTCTTTTGCACCAAATAAACTTTAAAACAGATACAGATTTTTCAATTAGATGCAATTTGGACTACTGATTTGGACACTGGAGAAGAACTGGTTATACCAGATCAAGAGAACTTGACTTGATTAATTTTAAATTAAAGATAAGAACAGGTAGTTCTTGTTGAAAGTGAAACTACCATTTTCAGTTTCAGAAATGCACTTCACTGAACTGGGAAACTCAGGGACTTGAGTGTAAAAGAGACATGGAGTTTCTGAATGACAGAGATGCAGCTTTTCTCTGGGATCTCAACCAAAATCAAGGGAAGGGATGTAGACCTAGCTCAAAAATAACCTATACAGAATGAGTAGACATCCTATGAAGAATGGAAAAAGAAAGTAATGCTCATCTAACGTGATTAAGTATTAGAGGTCAGGAAGTGTATGGATTAAATGAAAATTGCCAAAGACAAACTAAGTTGGATTTTTCAAAGGCAACTAAATCAAATAGAGGTTATTTTAGCCATACAAACAAAAAGATAATTTACAGCCACAGTGCAGCAAAGATGGTGAAATTAAAGATAATACAGATATGGCCCCAAGATGAATACTTTGGCTCAGTTTTCAACAGGGATGATGATGTTAAACAAGGTTGTGCTGCTAATGGGAATATGAGAATGGAAATGGAATTAACCACATCTAAGGTTGACGCCAAATTCTAAAGAGATTAATGTGACTGAGTCAGCTTTCAGTGGAGGCACATGCTAGAAGAACTATGAAAGGACTGATTTAAGAATCTGAGAGTCTGCTAACAAAGATTTTGAATGTGTTTATCAGAGATGATAACTCTTGCTTGAAAAAAAGAGGAAGAGTTTGGGTAACCACAGGTCTGCCTTCAAGAATATGTGAAATTTCAAAATACACATTGGAGAAAAAACAGATAAGCACATGAAAATGTTAATGAAATGAAATGAAATGAAATGAAATGAAATGAAATGAAATGAAATGAAATGGTCACTCACTTCAGCAAGGGTAGATCATGTCTGAATAACCTGATGAATTATTTTTATTAGTAAAAGAATAAGTTGCAATCCAGTTACCAGGAAATTTTTGACATGGTGCTGCATAGGAAATTGCTCATTAAGCTGGAGAAAATTTGGATTAGCAGAAGAATTGTGAGGTGGAAAAAAAAAGAAAGTTCATGTTGAAAAGAGAAATACCAAATTGAAGGGAAGTTACTAGTGGAGTTCTTCCAAGATGTGTCTAGAGACTGATCCTATTTAACATTTTTAACAACTTTGGCAGAAAAAGTAGTACTGTGCTCATGAATTTTTCTGATAATGCAATATGTAGTGTGAATGTGGAGGAGCACAGTATACAGGAAGAACTGGATAAGCTTCAGTACTAGAATAATAGAAATGGGATGAGTTTGAATAACCCAAAAGTTGAGGTCAGGCACTTTAGGGCTCATAATTTTTCCCCAAACAGGAAGCTTTGAAAAAAGACCTGGGAATGGTCTATCTGATCACCAAATGACACAATATGTGATGTGCCTGTGGAGAATGTAGATGTGGTCCTCAAATGTATCGGATGGGGAAACTCCAGCAAAAGTAACTGCCAGTGCTGTTTTGTGATATAGAGTACTTAAACTGAAAATATGGAGATTTGTAGCCAGAGAGCCATACATTTCTGGAGCAGCCATCCATCAGCCCAAATATGCTGTTAAGACAGAACCTTATCAGTTTATGGAAACTGGTACAGCGAGGTAGTTGGGGGAGACAGGAGGCATCAGTCCAGGAGATCCCTTCTGGATCTGACTTCCTTTATAGCCCACACAGAGCTCAGGCACTCAGCTTGTTAGAATCACCCAAAGGCTAGCTTGAGCTTGAATTCAACTTTTGATGAAAAAGTATGCCCAAACTTGTAAGAAATATCAGTAGTCGTTAATAACTTGACTAGCTCAATCCCCAAATGCGTATTTTCTCTGCAGAGGCAAATGAACCCCATTAATAATGGATCTCCTATCATCACCTGTAACAAATCCTGTTAGTTAGAGACTTGATTTTCAGGCAATTTTAACAGTGCATCTGGCTGAAATTAGTAAATGTTATTATTAAATCACACTTTTTCTTTTTATAGGTAATTTTCACCACATATCCCCAAAACATGTCCAATGGAATCTTAATTCCTCTGATTTTCATGTAGTATTATCAAAATACGAGACATATTTTTGGTAGCTGGACTTTCCAACTGCTTAGCAGCGTTTTTGCTGTGCATAGGGGCCTCTTCAGCTCTGAGCTACAGACAGGTGAAGACCAACAGGGATGATCTATGGTCTGTCACCTACCCCAGGGGCTTCAGCAAGTCTTGCTTAGCAAGAATTTTGATTTCTGCTAAACTGATTTCTCTGCAGTTCATAATCAAGACAAAAGAGCCCTCATTTGATAAGTACTCTCTATTTAGCTGTGATGAAGTGTTCAGATGAAGGTTTCTGCTGCACTCCTCTTAGTGTGTGTAGGACTGCTCTGTAAATCTATTAACTTATTATTTAGACACTGAATGGGCACACTTCCAGTAGACGACTGGATGTTCACATTTTTTATTTGCTAAAGATTTCTTTGACCTTGGTGAAAACCAAAAGAGAGGAAATAGCATTCAAGAAGGCAGAACTTAAAATGAAAAACACATGAAATAGCAACTCCCTGAGGAATGGAGGAATGGAGCACTGGCCGAACTTTGGGGTGTTTGCTATTCAACAGCCTTGCCAGGACATATGCAGAGCAATATTTGAACTTTAAATTTTCCATGTGCAAAGGAGAGGAAAAAACCCCAAACAAACTAAAAGGTTTAACAGTGGAGGTTGCATCCCTGAAATGCAGACCTTCTTTCAATAACAAAAAAAAAAAGGGGTTATTTGGTGCATTCACTAATGGAAACTGGGTCCACATATGTCTTTCATTTTAAGATACCAAATTAAATTGCAATTGATTTCTATGGTCACCTTATTTTTTATGAGAGTGAGGGACTGCTTAGTGAAAGGCATGTATTTATGTCTAAATTAAAGTATAGAAGATTTGTTACAGTGGCCCACACCTGTCACAGCCATTGATTTACACATGTACTGATTTGCCATGTTTGCCTATGGGTAGCTTAAAATTACAGACCTGTTACACATAGACTACACAATTACAATACCAAAAAATATCATCAGAAGAAATTAGAACTTTCTGCATACCACAGTACAAAAAACTTCACAATGTGGGAGCTTGCAGCTTGAGCTCATATTGCGTTTTTGTATGGACATGTACTGGAGAGCCACCTTCCCTGGAATATAAGGCTTATTTAATATGAGAAACAAAAGAAATACTTTGCTGGCCGCAATAGTGAATATGGTTCTGATTTGCTGCTAACATAGACTCATCCTTCTGAGGCTCAAACCAATTTCACATCAGCAAAGACAAGTCATGGGAAAATCTTTTAAAAATCTTTGACAATGCACCTGGAACATGGCTTGTCACATTGCAGCAGTATAATGGTGATGGGTACTGTGGATCAGTAGTCTGACACTAACTTATGCTTCACAGAGGACCATCCGCAGAAGGCAGTTTCAGAACTGCTGATCTCAGTCATAAATATTGTCTGTCTATGGTCTTGAAGCAAAAACATTGGTCTTTCTGTGAATAATTGTAACAGTTTTAATTATGTTAATATATTTCTGTAAATAATCTGAAATTTATCTTCCTCCATCTGAAGTAGTTAAATTCTGCCTTCAGTGGTCCTAGAAGGCTCTAAAAGTGTTCAGCCTTGGCTATTCTGTGGGGAAGTAGTCCTGTGGATCTCACAGTGATTATAACGTGAGGCAGAGGGTAAGGATGGCACAGAGCCAGAACCAGCGAGTGAACATGGGGTGTGCAGCCTGACACTGCTGACAACATCCAGTGTAACATTAGGCCCTATTAACTGAAGGTCTGTAGCACCATTAACACCCATAATAAATCCTTATATGATGCAACAGAAACCAATCCCACCCTGTTTCTTTGGGGTATTGGAGAAGAATGCAAAAGTTCCATCCCTATCTCCAGCCTCAGCCTTCCTGCTTCCTCCAGGCTGTGGATCCCAGAGAAACTCTGAACTAAATTGTCCCATTCAGTGGATAACTGGTTGCCTTCATGGAGACCCACCACCACAAAGGAAAGACAGAATGTCACTGCTAACACTATCTCCCTGAACTGATATTTTTGGAGGGGTTTAATGCTACACACCGATCACCCTGGAGAAGGATATAAAGCAAAACATTACATGCAGGCAAAAAAACCCAAGACTAAATAGAATAAACAATAATTCCCCTAAAAAAAGAAAGTGAATTCCAGTTGTAAAGACTGCCATTTTTTTCTTATGGCTATCAAATAAACTGTCTTTTTACCAAGTTTTATGGGACTAAACAGGCTTACGGAACATCTGTGATTGACTAGTGATGCAGTTCTGGTTCGTATAATTCCCATGATCTGTCCTTTCTGCTTTTCTCTTTCTTCCTCTTCATTGCCTTCACCTCTTTTTCATGGACATACAAGGCTCTGGAGACTAGGGGTTTTCCTTTTCCACAAAAGCAAACTCTTATTTTCTTATTCTTTCATCATCTTCCTACATGCAGGGTCACCGGGGAGGAATGCTCAAGGTCTGTGGCAAGTTTATTTAGTTCACTCTTAACAGGAAAAATATCTGGGAATCATCTTTCTGGATTTAGACAGCTACCTGTACATAATTTGCAGTTTTCTTGTTAATATGACATGTGTATAACAGTTAAGTTTTTTAGACAGTTACATCATGTTATTTGATATGTACATAACATCTGTAATGTAATTCATAAAACAAGCTGTGGCATCTCACATACCTCTATACCAAATCTCAAAATACAAAGATTTATCTTTTAAGCCATGTTTACTTTTGTCTACATAAAACTTAAGAGAAACCTCACATGATTCTAGATATTGATACAAAACTTAGATGTGAATAAACAGAAAGCAACACCATCCAAGTCTGTACCCACGGTAAAATCTCATAAGTAGCTAAATAAATGAAAAGCAAAACATTATTTACCATAACATAAAGGTTCAACTTATGGAATTTTGGATATCTTGTTTGACTGAGTGAGGCTGGAAGCCAGATAGAACTTTCATTTGGATTTCTTCTTTTGTGTCTCTTCAAAATGTTCTTATTATTGAATATCATATGTCTTGCTGTGTTTCTAAATTCATGCACATTTCCTGCTAAGAACATATGGAAAAGAGTAGATGGTTCAGAGTGAAATCTGGATGACATAATAAACCGTGAGAGAGAAACTTGAAGGATTAATACAGATCCAAAGACTGAAACTATGTCTAATGCTATGAACACACCACTTTTTTTTTTTTTTTTAATAGCACAGGATTTTATGAGGCAGATATAGGAAAATGTAAAAATCAGACCGTTACAAAATGTTAGTATTTTGTGTATGGATATTCTGGATGCAATGGCAATTGAGAAATTACAATTCTGTAAACATTTCCTCATTCATTCAGTTTTAAGAGTCAGCAGAGTCTGTGTAAATTTCTAGTTTAATCTTGGTGTCCAATCTTCTTTTGCTTTAGAATCTGGTTTCTTCTTCACAAATGGACAACTACCAGCACTCCTCCTCATTAAGGCAGGTAAAAAGTGCAAAGTGCAGAGTTTTGCTGCTGACAGCAATGACAGGAATGTCAGGTAGGCTGGTGAACACTGCAGCCATAAATGTGGGATACCGATAGCTTCATAAGAGAGGTGGTATTCCTTCTTATTACATTCATACCTACAAATGCATTTCTGAACAGACTCTCAACTAGTAGCAACTTTTGTATTTAAATGTCTGATTTCTGTAGCGATGCAGAGATTAAAGGAATGGGTCACAGCTCATCTCACTGTGTGTCTGTGAAGAGCTGGGCTCTGCAGAGGGCTGAAGGGCTCACCACTCAGCCTTCCTCGGCCAGCTATAGTCACTAAGGATGCTACTTTGTCAGGCTTGCTTCAGCCTACCCTAGTACAGCTGCACTTACATCTACCCATAACCTGACACACTGGTCACTCCCATGTCTTTTTGCTGTGGTGATGTAGGAAAAGCACAAAGGATTCTCCTACAGATATTTCCAAGATGTTCTGCAAGATCAGTAACAGTCACCTTTAGGTCCTTAGATGGCATATGGAGAGAAGGTAATTTGTGAAACCAGTTTTAGTCTTCTCTGTTCACATGAAGTTCATCATCAGGAGGTGCCTGTTTCTCTCCATGACTACAAAGAATGCATAAGGCTAGAAGGCTTATCCCATTCCAAACCATTCATGTAACTTTCAAACTCCTCATGTAGAAGAGATGAACCTCACTGCAAGTTTTTCTAAAAGTGTAATATGCATTGACCTGAATTAAAGTATGTACTAAATAAAAGCTTTTGAATAGAGCACTTTTAGATCTCCTTAGTGAGATGTTCTTCATGGTTGTGAGGGCACCATGGTATGGTGAGGACATGGTAGCAATAGCACCCACTAAGGAGTCAGCAGCTGGTTGTTCCTGAGAAGCAACTCAGGGAGTACAAGCCCTGATAGGAAATGCAATGAGGATTTTCTAAGACAAGCTGCTTCCTCAGTTGGAAACAGAGCAGGGCTTGGAGAAGACATGATGTGACTTCTTCCTAAACAGAACTAGGAAGCTGTCTGGGAGGATGCTGTCAGAAAGGCCCAAGGGAGTTCAGGAAGGCACAGAAAAAGTAAGCATTTGTCTGGAAGATGGTCTGTCAGGAGTTTGAGGATTAAGAGATTAAAGTTTGAATGTGCAGCATAAGCAGGAAAAGAAAAAGGCTTGAGATACATGAGGCACTTTGATAATCTCAGTCCTGTGTGAGGACTAGGAAAGCATGGCAGCGCCCCAGCCCTTCCTTGGCCCAGCTAAGGAAAAGCCCAGGCCTATGTGAGAAAAGCTCTACATAGTTTTGATAGGGAGAGGAGATATGGATATGTGAAAGAAAGCTTTTTATCTTGGGAAAGCTAGACCACCTCATGTGACCCTTGCTGGTGAAATGGAAATGTAATCTACTGCATAAGGAGCAAAGAGCTTAGGTAGAGGAAAGCTGAAGCCTTATGTTGAAAGTGATCTTATGTCAGACAGAAATATCTGTACAAGCAAATTCAAATCTGCTTTCAAATTATAATGAGTGGTCATCCACTCAGTTTTCTCTGGTTGTGTGCTTTAATGCACACAATAATGTAACTAGGGAAAAAGACTGATATGGCTGTTTCATACTGTTGGTCATAGCAGGAATGCACTGTCAGGAATAGCAGTTCCACATCTGCTGTAAACCTGAGAGATTGAGACTTGTTAATTGTTTAACTATTCACTTTTAAAAAGGAGAACCAAACAGATATCTTCGCCTTTCTTTCTGTGCACATTCTAGGCTAAAGATAATAGGGCTCCTTACAAGGGAAGGCACTAACAAGCAGAACTTGAAGCTGTTACGAATAATAAAGTGGAAAAATTCCCCAGGCAGCTGATCTAATTTTGATTGTAAAAAAAATCTGTGTTCAGCACGAATCTGCCTGTAATTGTAGCCCTAGTGATCTTTTTCACAAGTTATTAAAATGAGTTTTTAGTCACATCATGGTAAAGTTGGCAATAAAGACATTGGAAAGAATAGAAAAAAAGGAGTGTTCTTAACTGGCCATCTTCTTAGAGTCCCTCAGTGAAATTTTAACACAGCAGCAATAAAAATATTCTATTATTTCCTGCTAGTCAGCAAAAGGAAGCTGTCCTGCAGAATCTGTTTCCTGGCCATCAGAAAACACTGGCATGGGAACATATCTAAGTTTGCACAAGAGAGGATTGATTAGTATTAAACTTTTTTGCAGAGCACTAGTTTTGCCCAGTACTGAGTGTTGAGGAGTCTTTCATGGAGTTGAAGTGTAGCAATAAAATATTAAAAAGTTGAGTGCCTTTAATTACCAGTCTATTTTTCTGAATACAATTATCCTTTATTTTAACTTCTACTCCTTGTGCCAGAGCTATGTCAGCATAGACTCGGCCCTCACTGAAGAAAAATGTCTGTTTTCTTAAATGGTCATTTTGCCTGAGGAGGGTCTAAAGGATCGTACCCTTGAAATTGTTTATCTGTGCTGATTACTGTAGAAAAACAAAAAAATATCCATAAAATCAGAAGTTAATCTTAGCCAGGAAATAAGTAATATTGAGTCACTAAACCTGGCAAAGGTGGCTGTTTAACAGAAGCTATTCTGAGCCAATTCCTGTATGTACTCCACTGAAGCATAGCCGTGGCATTTAATTTAGGTACAAGTGCCAAATTAAACATTTAATTGCCTTTTCTTTTACATTAAGTTGTCTTAACTTTGGCTATCCATTGCTATAGGTACTGCTATAGATGATATTAAAGCAAGTATAAAGCCCAGACAACCAACCAACAAACCAAACCAAACCAAAACAAACAAACAAACAAACAAACAAACTAAAAAAAAACCAACAAACCCAAACAAAAACAAAACCAAAAACAAACCAAAAAACCCACCTACAGTAAATCTCCACATTGAGAACTTAAGGAATTTTTGTTTATTTTCTACATTCAAGGGTAGTAAGTCATACAATATTTGTTTAACTCTCATTGTGGTGAAAATGCTTTTGGGAACATAATTTTCTATTGGGCAACAGACTTTTAAATCTGTTTTAATGTTTTATTCTTGGATGTGTAAACAAATTCAGAGAAGTAGGCCTACTAAACCTTTCATTCCTCTGTCATCCTACTAATGCATCACAGAGAAGTTATTCTCAGCTTTCACTGAAGCCATTGTATTTCTAATCCACTTCAGTCTGGGAGAATAACACCCTGCTTTAATTAAGAGAGCAATGAATGTAAACTGACTTCAAAAAAGATCTTAAATTCTTTCTCCCCACACTAAAAATTCATATGCTGAGTGATGTGCAGCAGAAATGCCTTCTACCTGGACATGATGTTAGCACTGACTTGCTGTGAGAGGATGAGAGTGTGACATCATGGCTGCAACTTCACTGAAGTTCACTGTGATTTACACCCACGGGCTGGAGAGCTTCTCAGCTATTCTCAAAGACAATGCATTTTGCTAATGTGACATCCTGGTAGCATGAAAAAGGAGATTTTCTGAAAAGTGTGTCCATAGCATTCACTATGTTCCTTCAATTTCTGTTTCCTTTTTCCCTGAAGATCTCACAATATTACATACAAAACATTGTTCCTGGAATATCCTTGGGGTATAAGAAAGAGTATGCACATTTATTAATTCTCTGAATCCCTATCTGCAATGGAGTAGCTGCACATTTTGTGAGACAAGAAGCTGAAGAGGAAGGACACCTCATAAGGAAACATTAAGCAGACTTTAGACAGGCAGAATGCAAACAGAGCATGGCTGGCCCTCTGAAGTTGTTTTCCCTAGTTTTAAAAAATAAACACGCAGAAGCGGTCATGATAGCTGTTTCGTGTTTCTCCTGAAAGATGCTTCCAGGAGATCATGGGTTTTCTTAGCCCCATGAATTTGGGCCAGAAGCATTATGGGCAGCAAGGGATGTAAACTGAAGCTGGCATAGATCATGGTAGGTCATGTATTAAAGAGCAGAGTGCAACAAGAGGCACTCTGTGGAATGGGGATTGGGTGTTCCTTGGCATATTTACAGATACCACTCTCAGGTGTGGCCTCTCTCATCAGAGATGGATGCTGTCTGAGGAGGTAATTCAGGAAGGAAGCCTGGAAGCATGTGGGAGTAAGTCTTGCCCCAGGGAAAAAGAGGAATTGTTTATTCCAGCAGCATGAAAAGAGATGGCTCTCCATTAGGGTTAGGCCCTTATTTCCAACAAACAGATTATTCACTGAAAAACATGATTTTTGTTGGCCTGAATATATCCTTGAATTCAACCCACATCTGCAGAGCTGTTTAAGCTGTTTGGTTATTTTGTCCTCAGAGGTAGATGAGTGCTCTGGGGCAGGGATTTCTACAGCGCATACCACCCATAGCACACAGGTTGCTTCAAAGTGAGAGGAGAAAAATCTAGTCCAAAAACACATCTCCAGAGAAGAGGTTTTCAGTGTATGTGCACAAACAAATCTCTGGGATCTGTGAGGAAGAGGCTCTCAGAAAATCTCCATTCTTGCTATGAGCTCCTTATACAAGTAATGGTCAAGAGAGGATGGCCTCAGAGCCTTAGAGTATTCACAAAAAGGACAAGATGGGTGTAATCCATGTGCTGGTGACTTTTTAAGTTGTTTCATACAAAATTAAATAATGACATCAGGACCAACGTAAGAGTTCCCCTCTTTGGGAATCAGGAGCCCTGCTGGAAGAGCAGGTCCCATCCCTCACATATGGGGAGGACATAGCAAGCTGGGTGGTAAGACAGAAGGAGGTTGCTGTTTCACCTCCTCCATCACTCCTCTTTAGGCTTCTTCAGTCTTGCCATGTCTTTCTTTTTCATAGAGATGCCTCAACTGAAGCTGTGATACTTTTAAACTGATAGGAAACAACTTTATATGGAAATAGAGCCTTACGACATATTTTTGGTTAACAGGTTTAAAATTGAAAAATCATTTCATTTTAGTTATGAAGTCTGAACTGTCTAATTTGGGGACTGTATAAAATTTCATTTACTTCAGTGGCCAAACTGAAAAATAATAAATCTTATATCCCTAATCACTGTTTAAGTTTATTTCCACTAAATAAGCCAGACTCCAGCATTTTTGTGCTCGGTTGCTCTGAGCCAGCAATCGACCAACTGAGCTTGTGTAACAGTATTTTTCTGTAAGCATGTAAGATCTGTGTCCCATGATTTTTGGCTGCTGGTTGGTTTCTTGGCTGGATGTTAAAGTATTGTTAAGTTCTGCTTTACTGTTTCTTTCAGATTTTGCTGACATAACCAATCCTGGTGTCACCAGAAGGATGCAAGCATGAGTCTGCTCAGTTTAAAAGAGAAGGAAAGTTTCAAACACAATCTTTTTACCTTTTAAAGCTTACTACAAAGACTGTCTATTTCCTAAGGCTTTTTAGGAAGAATTAAGGGAATGAATAGGACAGGATATGTATTACTGTTTTGAATTACTATCTGGCTAAGATTATTTTTTTTTGCATGATCTCTTTTGTGTTAGACTTGTATTTTAAATAACTGGTAACGTGATGAAAGCTATGGATAATCATTGTCCTTTGTCTTTTAATTGCACTAAATAAAATTAGAACAATGGGAGAAAAAAAAAATAGAGGTGAGTCATAAAAAAGCATTATTTGGTTTCTAACAGACATGTTTTAGTTTCCCAGTTATAATGGGAGACATAAGCAAGACGTTTAAACATATCCTGAGCAACTGAGAAACTAATAGCCCTGGGTTCATTGCTGCCTGAAATAAAGGCTTTTATTTTTCCCTGAGCAGCTCTAAAAAATTAATCTTTACTGTTCAAATGATGTTTATTTTGTTAATGGAATAAACAAAAGAACTAATGACAAATTAGCAGGGTCTCCAATGTAAACCATTGATATGTGGCAGTTGGTCAGCTGAACACAGAGTGATGCTTTGAGCCATCTGAGAGAAGAAAGATCACACTATATTTGACACTTGAAAACAGAGAAAAATCTCAGTGAATCTTCAAAAGATAACTTGGTTCTGTAATTTTACATTGAGTCAAAAAGCCTCCCCTGACTGGTATAAAGCAATGATTGCAGTAAAACAGCACCATTAATTTCCTTTAAGCTTTGCATCTAAAACTAAATAAGTTGTGGTGGTGGGTTTTAAGTGTTTTCTGAAGGAGAAAATACTGACACTTCCACATGTCAATACTACCATTTTGTGTGCACATTTATTCTGTTGCCATCTGTCATATTGCTGTCTCGCAGCAGCCTAGATATATTACGGGATGCTCTGTCTCCCTCACATGTAGCATTACCCACAGTCAGCTTGCCCTGACCTCCATAATAACTCTATTGAGTCTGAAAACAGCCTACAGTACTGGCATCTTCTCCTGTGTTTTCTCAGTAATTCTCTTCCCAATTGTCTACTTCAGTGAATCTCATCCAAGCTGGTATGATTTCATAGACATCAGTTCTGCTGCATTGACATGGAGGGTCCTTATGCATATGTATTGGCTGCTTGGTCACCTATGGAAGAGGGCCTCTAGAAATCTGTGTGTAGCACCTCTGAGAGACTGATTTGCACTTCCCTAATGATTTCTATAGCAAACTCCCACAGTATTTGTGGTCTCAAATTATTTTTGAATAAAATATTAGGACAAACAACCTATTGTGTGGCAGGAAGTACAGAGTCTGCATAAATGCCCTTAAGTTTTCTCTTGGTTCTTTTCATCAGGAGCACCTGCATATTGCTAAACAGCAAATAAATCCTGGGCTATTTGCATTTTACCCCCAAAGTTTTCTAATGAGTCTATGCTTTATTTTTACAAACATTTTATAAGCTGCCTGGAGGCTTATGTGTGCTGGCAGACATAATTTTTGGTTGAAATCATCTCACATTTCCTTTAAAGAATAAAAGTTCCCCATTGATATTCTAAGAATGAACTTTTGTCTTTGTAACATGGCTCATCAAACAAATGGTTCCAATTCTTCAGATTTAATGCTAGACAGATGTCGCATTAGACAGATATTACCACACTTTTTGGAATTCTACGTTAGAGGATATATTTTTGCAGGCTCTGCTGCACATCAGACAGAAACCTTGTCCAAAAAGATGTAAAATAACACTTGTGAAGCCTTAATATTCCAAAACCAGAGATGCTATTGCACATTCTTGGCCAAAGTCAAATGAGAAGGCAAGCAGCACACTGGAGCAGTTGGGATTTAAGTTCCTTATGATGAGCTCAGGACTGCAAGTTGATTAGCACCCTGGCCCCAATCCAGAAAAGCACTTAGACTGAGAGAATCTATAGAAGTTGAGTGCTTAATTCCTTCAAACATATTTTGATAATCTTAGCCTTAAGCATTTAGTGCCATAGGTATATTCACAGAATCACAGAATGTTAGGGATTGGAAGGGACCTCAAAAGATCATCTAGTCCAATCCCCCTGCTGGACCAGGATCACATAGATCAGGTCATACAGGAACACACCTACATGGGTTTTGAATGCCATCAGAGAAGGAGACCCCACAACCTCTCCGGGCAGCCTGTTCCAGTGTTCTGTTCTTCTCACCGTGAAGAAGTTTTTTCTCATATTTATGTGGAACCTCCTATGTTCCATCTTGCACCTGTTTCCCCTTGTTCTATCATTGTTTGAGACTGTAAAGAGCCTGGCTCCATTCTCCTAACACTCACCCTTCACATGTTTATAAACATTAATGAGGTCACCCCTCAGTCTCCTCCCAGCTAAAGAGACCCAGCTCCCTCAACCTTTCCTCATAAGGGAGATGTTCCACTCCCTTAATCAGCTTTGTGGCTCTGTGCTGGACTCTCTCAAGCAGTTCCCTGTCCTTCTTGACCTGAGGGGCCCAGAACTGGACACAATATTCCAGCCTCACCATGGCAGAGTAGAGGGTGAGGAGAACCTCTTGACCTACTAACCACACCCCTTCTAATACACCCCAGGATGCCATTGGCCTTCCTGGCCACAATGGTATATTGCTGGTTCATGGTCATCTTGTTGTCCACCAGGACCCCCAGGTCCCTTTCCCCTATGCTGCTCTCCAGAGGGTCAGTCTCCAGCCTATACGGGTACCTGGGGTTGTTCTTGCCCAGGTGCAAGACTCTACGCTTGCCCTTGTTATATTGCATTAAATTTCTTCCCGCCCAACTCTCCAGCCTGTCCAGGTCTTGCTGAATGGCAGCACAGCCTTCGGGTGTGTCAGCCATTCCTCACAGTTTTGTGTCATCAGCAAACTTGCTGATGGTGCACTCTGTTCCCTCATCCAGGTTGTTGATGACTATATTGAATAGTACTGGTCCCAGTACTGACTCTTAAGGGACTCCACTAGATACAGGCCTCCAACTAGATTCTGTGTCATTGACCACAACTGTCTGGCTTCTATCCTTCAGCCAGTTTACAGTCCTCCTCACAGCCTGATCATCCAGACCACACTTCCTCAGTTTAACTGCAAGGATGCTTTGGGGGATGGTGTCAAATGTTTTACCGAAATTGAGACAGACCACATCCACTGCTTTACCATCATCTATCCACCTGGTTATGTCCTCATAGAAGGCTATCAGGTTGGTCAAATATGACTTCCCCTTGGTGAAGCCATGTTGACTGCTCCTAATGACCCTCTTTTCCTTGAAATGCCTAGACACAATGCCAATGATAAGTTGTTCCATCTCCTTTCCAGGGATGGAGGTGAGGTTGATCGGTCTATAGTCATCCGGGTCCTCTTTCTTGTTCTTTTTGAAGACTGGAGTGACATTTGCTTTCCTCCACTCCTCAGGCACCTCTCCTGTTCCCCACGACTTATCAAAGATGACAGAGAGTAGCCTAGCAATGACTTCCACCAGCTTCCTCAGCACCTGTGGGTGCATCCCATCAGGACCCATTGATTTATGGATGTCCCAATTGCTTAACTGGTCCCTAACCCAGTCCTCATCAACCAAGGCAAACTCCTCCTTTACTCTGACTTCTGGGGTCTCAGAGGTCTGGGCTCCTCAGAGCAGCCTACAGCAGTATAGACAGAGAAAAAGAAGGCATTGGGTAACTCCACCTTCTTTTTATCCTCTGTCACCAGCACGTAGGTAACCTGCACTACCTTGATGAAAAGAAGGTTCAAAATGTGTTCACACTGAAAGGAAATTCTTATGCAAAATGCAAGTAGTAGCTTGTAAGTTAGGGTGGGATCCACAATACCTTAGAATATTGCAGGAATGTGAGCATTTTCCCATATACCTCCAAACTATAGCAACATTCCAGGCTTCCAGTTGTATAGACACTTCATATAAACATAGGAGTCTTTGTTTTAACATATATGAAACTATACACAAAGTGGTGGCACATGGTAATTAAGGTATGATTCATTCTCTAAGACCTAAGCAAAATGTTGATGTCTCAATATACCTGCAAGTCATAGATAACAAGTTCAACTGACTGATCTCCTAAAGGACATAGAGCTCAGGAAGGTCACTATCAGTAGCAGTGAAAAACTGTGGAAAAAAGTCTGGTTTGATTCAGTTTAATACAACATAGATGCAGAGCTGTTCTGGCTAGATTGACAACAGTTCTGGATATATCAACAAGGAGTACTTATGTCTCTAAAGACAATGCTCCTGCTGTGGATCATGCTACCAGCTTAGGCATGTATTTAAAGAAAGTCAGATGTCAATTTGCAAGACACAAAGGAGTCCCACGCAAGATGTGCACAAGACAAAGGCTTCTACTGATTAAATTTCATTTCAGGCCTGTCTTCTTTCAACATCTCCATCTAACAATTTTCTTTGTAAGACTCAGATGCAGACAGCTTTCTGCATGACAGAAGTCCAACAAATGTACAGGCAACACTTGCAGTGAGGACACAGTGTTAAGATGATTCTGTGGCAGGTGAGGGAGTGAAAGAACGTTTGTGACAATAGCATACTACTAATGAATAATACGGGAGTTGGTGCTTTCTTCTCTATTTATCTTCCACTTAGTGACTATTAAGAAATTATCTTCTTGTGGAGAAGGCTGAGTGTTTTGTCATATGATTGCTGGGAACTGTTTTCACTTTACACAACGTGTTATAGATCAAGAGCAAATGTTAACTAGAGTAAATATAAGTAGCATAATCACATTTTTAAAAATCTCTGTTGATGTCTACATCATATAGAATATGGTAAAAATTAATTAATTGATTCAAATAAAACTGAAGGATATGATTTCAAGCTCTGTTTACCCTCTGCCTTCCACCATACTCTCACACCCAGGCACATAAACCACAAGGATGATCATCTGAACACTGGGAGGTCCCTAGCGACATGAGGGAGGGACACAGGCCACTCTGCCGAGACACTCTCCTGCTTCCTCTTGCCAGAACAAAGCGCCTAATTAAATAAAAATCTATCTCCATGCTGCTGACACTGTGCTGCTTTTCCAGTTGACTCAGAGCTGTGATGTAGTGACAGCTCAGAGTGGTCTCAATGCATTTCACTTCTTTATGATGACTGGCAAAGAGAAGTTGTAGCTTCAGAATAAGTAAATGGGAACTTGAAACTTCTTTTACATAGCATTTTCTGTTCTGCACTCATAGCAAATGCAGCTACTATTTGACTGTATTTTCACTCCAATTAGAGAATGAAAACAGTTTGGCACAAAACAAGTTTCTCATAGTTTCTAGAAATATTCACTTGGAAAATGAAAACTGTTAACAGAAAACAAACAGCAAAAATTCATGAAGCACCTCTGAAAAACCTTCCCATGGACCTTTATGGTAATTTCTTTATCATACTACAGGAGATTATACAACTAAAAGAATTTTCTGCTCAGCTCATAGTCCTTTGCCAGGTCTATGGGCACCATCATTAATTGCTTTTAATTATCCTTTTATACTGAAGCTATATAATCCATCAGCTATTTAGAAATCCTTATATTTGTCCACATTTCCATTTCAATTCTGCACTTGAGGTCCAAGTAAGCTCACAGTTTTGGTCAATCACCTTAAAAAAAAAAATTACTTTGGTCTTACGTCCCAAATAAAGAGTGTACATTGGTACTGGTTAGTAACAGTTCCACTTCAACAGAGGAAAACCTTTAGACTGTTGGAAAGTCACTTGCTATTCTGAATAACAAATATTTCACTTTGATAAAGCCAGCCAACGATTTTCTATGTCATATTGTGTCCTTAAGAACAATCAATTAATAAAAATTTTAACACCTCAAATTACAACTAAAATGCAAAAATACCTATCAAAAATGCACAAAAGGAACATAGTATCTTTTCAGAAAGCAAAGAAATAATGTTTACTCTTAAAGTGTATTTGGGTTGTTCAAGGTATTCTCACTGCTGAAAGAGGAACAGAAAATGAAGTGTGTCTCTATTCCCTCAATAGGGAACTTTTGGGATTAATTATTAAGAAAGCTGAGATAATCACTTAAATTGTCTCTATTAAAAAATCATAATATTGGAGGCCTTTAGGGTTTCAAGCTTAGTGTTATTTCTATTCCCTTAAAATGGTGTGATAGGCTCAGCTCAGATATACCAAATTAAGAAACATAATTAAGTTTTCTTTTACTTGCATTCAAGGTTTGTGTTTTCAAAGACTTCCCTTGAAATGGAGCAGAACATAAAACACTGTTATAGTGGTGCAAAACTCCAGCTTTGGTTTTCGGATAAAATTCTTGCTACTGTAGACTCAAGGCAAAATATTACAATTTTTAACAACTGAGAATATTGATATCTTTTTGTATAACACCAAAGGGGAAAGTTGGTTATTAAACATTAATGAAAACAACTGAAAATGTTTCAAACTGATCCTTGTTTGGGAAGAATATTGAAGACACACAGGGGAAAATGGTTTGTGAAGAATTCTTGAGTACTAGCTGGGTTACTAGAGGGTATTTTGGAAAAGAAGGTACAGCAAGATGAGAGCTGAAATTGCTGAAATAATTGCTGCTGAAATAACTCTAGAGACAGGATTTTACACTTCCTTCTGGACTTGTGCTGAAAGATGTTCCACGGCCAATTTGACAGTAAGTAGATACCAGGTTTTTCAGGCTGGCAAGTCAAGGATGGCTAGAAACGATTGGTAGTAACATTGCTCTCTTACATCCCCATGGATTTTCTACAGAAAATAGAAGTCTTTAACCAAAATGCTTAGTTACCTGAGCATAGGCAGAACTTTGTATTTTTTGTTGCTTTAGTTCGGTAAGGAGTGAAATCACACTTGAGAACACAATCCTTAATATAGTTGTTATTCAGCCTTCTACAGTATAAAGTCTGTTGCCCATGTTATACTTTCATTTGAAACCGAGTCTGTCATATAAACAAACAATCAAGTTTTTCAGGTTTTCAATCCTGGTTTCATATACATCACTAACTGACTGCAAACATTCATCCCATAGGGAGTACGATTGATAACATGTAGAAGAAAGCAAATAACATTAGGTCATGGTTGCACAGTTATTTCCCATTTGTTTGACATGTTTATTCTTTATCTACTGTCTACATATAAAGCCATATGAAGTCAGCTAATGGTCACTCATTAAAATGTACTTTTACTTTATACATATTCATAAGACACCCTGTAGAGAAAATCAATATATTCTTTAATAAAGAACAAAGGAGAAAAATCTCAAGGAGACCAACTTGACATGAAAGGGAAAGTTGCTTTTCTTAAAAGTTCAGATGGTACAAATTAAAAATTCTGCTTTATCAACATGGCGTACAGCAGATTTTTTTATCAGATTCTCTTTTTAACAATTATTTTTTTGTCAGTTATTACTTCTCATGTGGACATTTCTCAAGGCTGAGCCACACTGTGTGCACAGCTGATATGGTACAATCTTTGCTCTACAGCTGGTCTTGTTTGTCATCTTGGCTTACTTGATTAAGCATTTTAATCGGTGTTTTGCATAAGATTGTGCACCTTCTGTTGAAAATTTTCTGGCTGGTATTTAGCTGAAAACCAGTTGACTTCTCAACATCTTACTTAGGCTTTGGCCATTTCTCATTCCATAACTTCTGAAGGGTTTATAATCAGTACCTTAAATTGTTTCTTTCTATGCAATAATGAATGTTCTCCAGTAACTGCAAAATTCTATACTAATAATGTTGGTAAGCAGCTTCCAATGAAGCTGGTAAGCTGTTTTACTTTTAGCATAATGCCATGGAGAATATATAACAATATTTCCTTATTTTGCCTTAAGCTTTGGCCTTTTTGCCTCAAAAAAAAAAGCACAACTAATTTTAGCATTGTACTTATCCCTTCTATTCTGACATTTTTGTTATGTCACCTCTTCAGCTAAATCAGGTGTTTTGTGGGTTTTTGTTTGTTTGTTTGTTTTTGGGTTTTTTTTGGACAAAGTAATTCTGCTATTTCCCTGAGAGATCTCAGGAAATTGAATGCAGATTGTATTTACATACTCAAATTAGCTATAATGTACAATTTTAAATCACCTTTATTTCATTCATCCTGGCTTTTCTTATGTTTCCCTTATGATATTACCATAATCCAGAAGCATTATCACTTTGGCTTTTCTGAGTAGACTTATTTGGCCAAACTCCAGCTCTTTGCCTTGCTCTCAGCACAAGGAGAGCACAAACAACATATTCTGAGAAAATAGAAGTCTCCTCTCCAGAGCCCAGATCACATTGTCTTAATACCTCCTAGAAATTTTTATTGATACATGAAAAACAAAAAGCTCTCCAAAGACTAAGCATAAACAGAAGGACTTGAAAAATAATATACCTTTGCCTTATAACTGTAAAGAGAAGACAAAAATTCAGTTAGATTATTCGTGTTCTCAAACAATAACTTCATGTTCTCAAGGGGTATAAGACAACAACATTCACTTTACCTGGGTAAAGATAAAGATACTATATTTATTGGATATCCACTGTTGCTGCAGAAAAAGTAAATACATATTTACAGTTAATTTACTTTACATTTTATTTATATAACCACTATAGATGTCAAATATGAACTTTCTGCTTTACTAAAGTGTTATCCTCTCTGCTTTGATTACAATAGGTCATCTTTGAATCAGCCACAAAATCACAGAATTGTTTTGGTTGAAAAAGACCATAAAGATCAAGACCAGCCATTAATCTAACTCTGCCAAGTCACCACTAAACCATGTCCCTAAGCACTTCATCTACATGTCTTTTACATACCTCCACAGATGGTGACTGCAGCAGGTCCCTGGGCAGCCTGTCTGATGCTTAGCAACCCTTTCAGTGAAGAGTTTTTTCTTAATGTCCAACCAAAACCTCCCTTGGCACACCCTGAGACCATTTTCTCTTGTCCTGTCACTTGTTACTTAAAGAAGAGACCAACACCCCCTCACTACAACCTCCTAAACTCATTTCAATGCCTTTGAATTCTCATAGCTAATTGTAAATACTTGCTCAGTAAAATTTATTTTAAAATTACTCAACCCAGGACTGAGTAGCCTGATTGCATGAGAGCACCGTGACATTGTACCCGACAAATCCATTCCACCTCCAGTTTAAAAGACAGTCCAGGGAAAACTAAGCTAGTGCTGATGCACTTGCATTTTAACCTAGGCACTTATTAACCTAGGAAGCATACTGCTAGCTTAACTGCTATCTTGCATAGTTAATGTGGTAATACTTCAAGCATAAATGACAAATATTAGTGGTATCTATACAATGTACAAAGCTGGAATATAGATACCCGATTTAGCTTGTCATATAAATAGGATTCTCAAGAAAATGTCCATGTTACTTGGCTGAAAAAGTGGAACAGAATTTTAAAAGTTTATTTATATAAGCATATAAACATAACTCTATGTATGCTTGAAAACCAATAATATTTGTAAACACATTTATTAAAAATTCAGCTCCTCTGTGTATATTGGCAAAAATGTTTTATGATAAATGAAGAATTAAATATGATTACAGCTCTAGATTAGCTAAAATTGGTATGACCTTAGGTCTAGTATGAAGTATTTCTCATGTAAAAATAGAGTACGTACAGGCATTTTTAGTTTGTAAGAGGACCTCTTGAATCCTATGCACAGAAAACCAAAGTTTAATAAAGACCCTTATCAGCTTTGAAAAATCTGATAATTTTTATGGGAAAATGAAACAAGGAAATAGACAGTCAGAGATGACTGAAACAAGTTCTAGAAAGAGAATGACCTTGATGGAAGACAGGGAGATAGCCGTGTGGAACTGATAAAATGCTGAAAGTGAGAGCATAAGGTTGAAATAAGCTCAGTAAATGGGCATACTATTGTACAGTTGCAGAAGACTGAAGATCCAGTTCAGACCTTAAACCTACTTGTTTACATTTCCTTCAACGGAAACAAAGGTTGACACTGGCAGATAGATAGATTATCCCTAGGTTAGAGAAAGCTATCTCTTTATATATTCAAATACTTCCTAGGACATCTCAGATTTACCAATCATTCCTGAAGTGTTCAAAAGAGAAACCAAGCAGCTGTTCAAGCGATCCTGGACATCAACCCACTGGACAAGAACTCCCATAGGACAAGAACTAAGCCAAGACATACTAAAGGCACAACTTCTGGGAGCAGAAAGTTCATGTCTAAGACTGCAGTGTTGCCATGTGCTGGAGAGACAGGCAAAAAATTCATACTACCTGAAGTTCTTAATTATGAAAGTACTCCCAAATATAGTAGTCTTTACATTTTTCACTTTCATGAGTAATTAAGATATCTTAAAAATACAGAATCCAGAGTTTTCACGTGAATCCGTTCGATGTCTGCTAGAGAAACAATGGAATAATTGCTTAGCATTTTACAAGCTTTACCATCTCATTTGATAAATATGTGAAGAGACTTTATATAAGTCTTTGAGCACCCTTTGTTCACAATGCAGCAATGTTGGAAAGCAGCAAAGAAATCTCTAAACTGGCATGAATACAAGCCAGCGTGTCTGCTCAGTGGGCCACAATGCCATCTGCAGGTACTTAGCTTTGGTTCTCAGGCAGCTACCTAAAATTTCTTTGGTCTCCTGAGAGGCTGGCATATTAGCTTTCATGTAGTACCACAAAACACAGCTTTTGTACTTACGAGCCATGCCTGACATCTATCCATCGCACATCCTTGTGCTTCTTATGCTGGGGTTTGCACACGTGGATTTGGAATTAGGCTGGACACTTGCTATTTTTTTCTCCAATTGACAAATGAAATGTAATGAAGATAAACTGATTCATGATGTGAAATTTTCAGTACAGCTAATAGGCTAATAGGTTAAACTATGTTGTATTCCTGTATTCAGCAGACAGCAATTAAATTTAGCTTAGCGTGAGAAGACTCTTGAGTTTTTTCTTTGCTCTGATTGATGATCTATCAAATGTTGATTCATCGAGGCTTCTTCTGCACTAGGACTACAAACAGGAAGGTGATTAGCCCTGCTCAATACAGGCTTTCTGTGCCACAGACCACTGACACTGTATCTTCACAAAGACCATGCTCATCCCAGTAATCATGAAACTTTTGAGTTCCAATAATGCAGGAAATATATTTGAACAGCTCTTGAATCCTGTGTTGTAAAGGTATCTATCTCTGGTTTTGCACATAAATGTGTCTACTGTCACTCATTTCCACTTCCAAAATAAGGCTGTGAAAGATCTGGAACAAACCTGCAAACTATATAAACAGAATTTGGAGGCCATTTAGTGATCAGGCAGTGGAAGGACTGGATGCAAAATCACCTTCTTCAGTCTCAGCAATTTAACCACAGCACAACACTCACAATCAGTATTGGAAAGTAATATTTCTGCCATTTTTAGTAAAATTGGTTTTTTTTCCGTTTCTGACTACACAATTACCAAAAATATGCTGGCAATTACCAATGAGGGTAAATAAGATATATTTGGAGCTGTTACTTGCAATGTGGCACATAGAATTGATGAAAATGATCAGAGAAATGACAATTTGCTAGCTGTTTCAGTATAACAACCAATGTAGCACAAAAGCAGCAAATGAGTGTTTGATTGCCCGTGTCACAGAGATACTTATATTAAGCCCTTTTACATATAGACAAAGGAGGATGTAGGCTTTTGGAAAAATTAATTCCTTGAGAGATTAAAATTTGTAAAATGAAATTAGTGAACAGTTTATATTTAATGGTGAATTTTTAACAGAACACTAGAAAGTGATAGTCACAAGTGTCAGGCTAGTACAAGAAAACATGTTTATACATAAATGGCAGGTGCCTTGGCACTTTTTGTATTGCACTGTTGCATGCATATTTGGCTATGCCTATATCCTACGCATAAACATAGGATTAAATGTTTTATACGCATATGCTTTTCTGGACTGAATTGGTGCTCTTAAGAGTGGACTGGACTGGCAGAGACTAGGCTGAAAAATGAACTTGGGTCCCAGTTCCACAGATACTTTTGTATGAGCAGAAGTTTACAGACTGCAAAGTCAAATGCAATCAACAATGCCATGCTCAAGATCTTGGCCTCAGTCTCTAAGGCAGGGAAGCCTATTACACTGGACTATCTTCCACTTTCTTACCAAATGACCTTCTTGCTTGCCACCTGCCTCCCAACAGCACATCACCATCAAACTAGTCTCCCTGGGTATCCTCCCATTCCTATCATGAAATAATACTATCTAATAAATAAGCAAATGACCTCAAGGCTTGAGATATTTTTTTGTACAAGCTCAGTTATTAATTTTGTCCTCCATCACTCCAGAGGGATTTTCTCCATTGATTCTTCTAGTTATGCAATATGATTTTAAATTGTTCTTTGGAAGGCAATGAGAAAGCACAAAGTATGCCAACTTTCTGGCAGTCTGCATTACCTCTACACTGTCACAACTCCACTGCAATAATTAGTAACAAAATAATTCCCAAATGCTAGAAAACAAAAAATGGACAGTGAGAAAGTGCTTCTAGAAAGGAAGCAGAGCTGAGGATGTTATGTTGCTATGGAAGTGTTAGGAAAATGAATGAACTACTTCAAAGAAAAGAATTAATACCAGGTTTAAGTGCATACCCAAGCAAAACAAGTAAGGTATATTTGCATATGCAGTTTTAGCTATATCATGAAAAAAGTTCTTATTTGAGCACTGAAAGGGATATTTCTGAAGGGTGCTATTTATGAAGGGCATTTATATGCCAGAACTCATATAACATATACACATCCATCCTATCTGACAGCAGAATGCACAATCAGCACAGATAGCATATATATATGGTAGCTCTTACTAAATTATTTTACAATAGTCATTCTGATGTGGGAAGATACTGAAATAGGGTTGAAATATATTTTTACTGTTGAACATTCTTGATTTTGAAACTGTCTACTATTTAATTAACTTGTGTGAGATATTTAAATCTAAATTTTGGAGAAACTCTGAATTTCTCTGAATAGATCTCCAAATTATCTTTTTTTTTTTTTTGTCCTCTGTCTTCTTTCACATTCTAGATTCTCTATAGTCTTCTGATCCAGTACGTTTCTGACTTTAATTTTTTTTGTAATATTTTTATTAGCATACATGTTACAGATGTTTTCCACTTCAGAGAAAATAAATTCATAATAATTGTTTTAGCAGTTTTTAGAAGTTTCATAGATAAGTGACTTGCAAAGATTTTTTTTCCCTTGTTAGTAGTGTGATAGCAACAAAATTCCAGCTTGAAAATAAGTCCTGTCTTTGCCTGACGATGTTCCTTTCTCATTAATTGCAGTATAAATTAGAAACCCACCACTAGGTATTAAGGCACAATGATTAGGAATAGATTGTCAGTTGGAACGTGACTAGCAGCAGATTCCTATGGCTTATATTGTTTTGTGACCTTTTCCACTTATAAATGAAACTGGGGAGTTTAAAATCTGTAGTTAACTATTGCAGATCAAAATAATGACGCTTTTGACAGCATTTTAAGCTCACTGATTTTGCACTGAAGTGCATGGAGAGGGTTCACGTGAGCCATTCTACTGACTCGTGTGTGGTTGTAATATCCAGCTGAAGGATGGTAGAAAAAGACTGAATAGGCCACTTAAGAAAGTTCTGCATTGCCATGGCCATCTTCATTTCTGCACTTCTGTTTGACTCGAACATTGTCATGGCAATAAGAAAATGCTGCTTTGTAGCTCCTGTACGGTACAAAACAAAAATAACCAGACAAATGGTACAAAATGTTAAGGATGATAAATGAATAAAACCCATTTAACTGTAGTTATTTGAGTTCAAATGAACTTGCTCAGACAGCTGTAACTGGAGATGTGCTATACTGGAGATTTGAACATTTTTTTCAACGCAGTAAATGTCACATGTTTGGACATGCTTTTTTTTTTTTTTTTTCCTGGAGTTGTCTTTGCAGACACTTCAACTTCCATCTGAAAAAATCTAATGTGACTTCCATTTTAAATAAGCTTTGAAGGTAGCAGTCAGTACTTCTTGGCCCAGATCACTAGTCTGAGACTTGGGCATGAGAAGACAGTAAAAGTTTCAAACTACATTTGTACCATCCTGCTTCTAAAGCTCTTCAAGTTCTGACTCAACTCTTAGTGTTCAGACTGTCAAACATCAATGTTGTTTGCCCACCTCCTCAAGGCATCATCATACCGATTTCCCATCAATTAGCCAGGCAAAGGGTGTAACCTCTTACATCTGTACTTCCAGATATAAACACACTGTAGATACCTCATTCCTCTGGAAGCAGTGAGGTTTGCACACCTGGATTGAGAAGGTGTGGTTATGGCTTGCCAAGGACATATTTTCTTCTGTTTGTTAGGATGTTAATAACAAGATGCTGCAAGTACACTACATAATGGAAGTATGGCTTGGGACCATCCAGATATCTACTGAAGGGTGAGCTGGTGTGAGACACTTCCCAAAAAAATCTAAAATGCTGCCCATGCATGAAAAGTAGAATAAGTAGAATATATTTCTGTGGAACTGCCATTTACACAGTTAACCTTGTGATGTTTGATGTGGAAGAAAACCCTCAGTTACACATGCCAATAAAAATGGGTTTGCCAAATCAAAACAAAGATGGAGGAGTTATGATTCACAAGACATCCTAAAATACCTTCTGCTCATTTCTGAAGGTTAACAGCAGTTCTGACTCAGGATCTTTGTCTTGCCAAAGTCAGTGGAAAGTTACTGTGAAAAAGTATTAAAGGGCTAAATTCTGCTCTCCATTACCCAGCTGTCAACTTTAGGACCAGCCCATCAGTGTGAATGTATGACAAGAACGATCAAGAACTTCCCTGTACTTCTTGCATTCTGGTGCTTCACCAGACAGTCAGACTTTCATGTCACAGTTTATTACACTCTCACCAGAACTGTTTGAGGTAAATTACAGATCTGACACTCTTGGTGTCTGCTACTTGTTCCTCATGGACAACATATAATGCTTATAGTACAACTAGTGTCAGTGTGGATGGTATGGTCAATTTAGTAACAGGGATGCTATAAAGTTGCTGGGAAGTATATCTAAAATACAGAATTTAAAATGACAAAAAATTCTGCATGCACTGAACAAAATTAAGAAAAGTAATAAATTCTAATTATGGCACGTATTTTGAGAAATTCCATAAACAGTTATAGAAATTATACCAACAGCAAAATAGTTTCTAAATATTAATTAAGGGTTCTATTTAGAAATATTTCACACATGAATTCCTAACCATCTGTATTTGTAAAACCTGAGAAGAATGAAAATGTAGCAACATCTGGTTAAAATTATTTGAAGGTACTAATGCTACACTGCTTGAATATCAATTCTGTAACAGTATTCACCCTCTCTTAAAAACAGACTTTTATAGCTGAAAAGAATAGCAATATATTCTTTGTGTCGACTTGTCATGTGTCTACAAGAAGTGTCAAACTATATTTTTAGCTACAGAGTTTACTTAATCCCACAAGACTTTATCTTGCCTTTATGTTGACAAATGAACAAGGCTGAAATATAGGGGATCAGCTTCTGTCAAGATACACTGTGTTTCAGAAGTCATTGTTCTTGCACAGCTGTTTCCTTTTAGCTATTGACTTAAACACAGTTTTATTATTCTTCTGGGCTCATTACTGAACTCCTCAGCAGTTGTAGTTAATTGTCTCCAAGCTTTACTTTTCTAGACAAGTGAAGAGAATGCAGCAAAAATAGAACATCATACCAAGATGCGATGAGGTGACTTTGCTAATGCTCTTTCAACACACAGAGCTGTGTGTTCTGGGTAAGTTTTCTTACTTGCATGTTCCTGGTTTTCAAAATATGCTCGAGGAATATTACCAGATTAAAGGAAAAAAGGTTACCTGCATTACTTGTAACACCTTTTAGTTTATTAAAATAATGTTTGGTTCACATCTCAGATTCCATCTTTAATGTGTCTGAACTGAATGATGAAAAATAACTCTACCAGCTGTCTGTTTCTTCTACACTAATACAGTACATCTCAACAGTTTCTAAATAAATATTAACAATTTCCAGCAGATTAAATATGAACTTTTTATTTTAGGTTTTATAATAGCTTCCTCCTCCCAACTGTTTCTTGGACTAAATTAAGCCTGGGAGCAGTCCTAGAAGTTTCCCTGTCGGACTAACAATTTTTCCAGGTGTTTTGAATACAATCAAAATACTCTGCATTTTGTCTGTTTTAAGACCAACATAGACAACCTCTGCTAGACCTCATTCAAAAACACTTTTTCTGAGAAGGTTAACTGCACGGATCTGTAAATTCAGTGAAATTATATGCACAGCAATTATGTTCACCTTATCAACACAAGCCAAATCTCGTACTCCTTTCTAACTTCCCATTTATGTTAAAATAAAAAACTACAACTGAACTTAGAGAATGGGAAAATAAAAATGCCCAGTGTTGTCCTCTACCACCAGAGAACTAATAGAAGCTGTTTCACTGTTGGAAAACTTGCTCTGTGCCCATTGCACAATTAGGATGTTAGGCTTTTCTTCATCTTACAGAACAAACTAATCACAGACCCAGTTTGCCAGTCTGATGGCCCCTGTGGAACCAGGGCAATCCCTTTTGCTTTGCATCAGTTATGGTAGTCCACTTTCCATTCCAGTCCTCATTACTCTATGGGACCATATTATGAGACTGACTTTCTTAGAACTACCTTACTACAAATGAAGGCACAAGTAGCCAGTGTGATTCCTCGTACAAGCTCGGGAAGAAGGGAGGAAAGAAGGTAGGCATCTACTACTGTAGCAAACATGTATCTACTCTCAAACAGTATTTTTCTTAGTCACCTCAAGGCAAATTACTAAACTGCAATTGCCCTGTTACAACAAAAAAAAAAATTACAGTTCTAGGAGGGATGATAACATTGCTTCCACTCAGTAGAAAGGACTATTTGGATCAACAATAAAAGATTTTCATTTTTAAATTGGGTCTGGTTAGTGTAGAAAATCAGCATGTGAATACTAAGCAATCCTGAATTCTACCACTACATGGAGATGTCCTAATAAACCGCAACATCTGTACAGCACAAAGGGGATTTAAACTCTCAAATAATTTAATAGCAACACATATAAACACAAGGAATATATGATGTGAAAAAGAATAACATTTCTCTTCAGTACATGCATTTAAATTACTTAGCTCTGACAGATTAACCTCAGAAGCCAAGCAGAATGCAATGACAGAGATTAACATCAGAGATGAAAAAAAAAAAAAGTACAAAACATCTATTTCTTTTTCCAGGTTCAGCCCTGCCCTGCAGTACCTGGTGTCCCTGCCAGACAGTGTGAGGCATGTGCATGCTAATTCTCCTCCTAGGCATGCTCAACATCCCCTTCTTTTAGAAAGAAAATGATAGACTTTGGTATGTCTTGAATGTTTCCTTATTTGCCAATAATGCACAAGAGCCTTGTTTTATCTTATAACTTCAGAAGATTAACTGCTGTGTTTGATTATAACAAAGATGAAAAGGCAGACACCTTCATAGGATACTCAGTTCTTGGAAAGACTGAACTGCCCTCTGAACAGAAACTGGTAGCAATCTCTCTCCACTGTCTAGAGAGAGGCACAAGTGTGGTGACACTTTGCACATAGGTGCTGCAGTTGAGTGCTTGCATTAGCAAGGTGGGTTGCTGAACACAGTAGCAGGATATAGATTCCTTGCTTCCAATTTCCAAGCTCTTTTGGGACAGATTTCTTCACAAGTTCTCTCTATTGGTTTTTAACATGTATGATGAATGAAAGGTTGCTAGACTCCCTATAAAAGGCAGTAAGGTGCAGAAACATTTAAAAATAAGCTATTTGTTTTTTCTCACCAACATAAGCCACTGCAGAAACATCCACAAAAATACTATAGAAATGGTGGTTAAAGTTGTGGGTTTTCTTCCTGTTTTTTGGTGCCCATGTGTGGCAATACATGCTCAAGAGAAACACAATTTTGAGTAATCCTTCAAAGTCTTGTTAGCTGCTCTGTGTAAAAATTATTCAAGAGTATGACATGAAAATTGTTTGTACAGAGTACAGTCTGACCGTCAGACACACTTGTAAGCACCAGATCTCTTTTTACTTTTAGGAAAGAGTTACACACTTTTTTTTCTTAAAGCAAAAATTACTTCAACTGAAATACTTTTTTGTTGTTATTTTCAAGCAAATTAAAAGCTAAAGAAAACACTGGAGAAGCAAGGAAAGCAATCAGACTACACACAGGCTGTTGATCCTTACTTATGCAGACATAAATATAGAGCTAAATTTGAACTGTTCTCAACAGGACATTCTTAATCATCTAGTCAACGACTGTCACCCTATGAGCAAAGTGGGGAACATACAAACCTCACTCTGTATGGATGGAGACTGTATCCCAAGGATACACAGGATGGATAGAGTGCAAGAACTACTCCCAAATCCTGTCAAGCCACTTCTTCCTCCTCTTCACTCACAATGAAGACAACAAAGAAATTAAGAAAATCTGCAACCTTACTAAACATCAACATCTTGTTGGAGGAAGTACTGAAAAGCACACTTCTGTCCTTGACCTATCAGACACAAACTTGGCAGCAAGGATTCACATGTGTATGACCTTCAGGTTTGATTACTGCATCTCATTGTATGCAAGAATGAAAAACGTGTATCATGAAAAACTCCTGATGTTACAAAAAGCAGCTGCCAGTCTGCTTAGCAACACAAGCCACTATGAACACATCATACTGGCATGCTGGTCTCCATAAAAACTCCCCCATGATTTCAGAGCCCAGGTGAAGGTCATTGCCACATTCCTCAAAACTCTCTGTGGGACTGGCCTTAGGTACTTGAGAGACTGCTATGCCCTCTGCAGTGATGACCTTCTCTGACAGCTATGTTCCCTTGGAACAATTAAACTGTCAGCCAAGGGAAGAAGCTCAGCAATACATAAGACCTATCTTTACAGAAGCTAAATCTCAGTGAGAGCACTACCACTGCGAAGAGAAGGAAATGACTAAATCTCACCAACTGCAATTCTCAGACCTTCACCCTACCTTCCCCAATGAGTTCTGCCCAACCAAACCCTGCAAAATGGATGATGGATTGGATAGGATGGATTGGATATCAGCCATCAATGTATAATCATTGCCAGAGGTAAATGCAAAATAGACATAAATAGTAAGATGTGTAATCTACTTCTGTAATTGCTCTTGTTGCTCATAGACTAGAAAAAATGTCTAGAAGACTGCCTATTTACTCTGTTGCAAATGTATTTTATACTGAGATCAATGAAAGTCATTGAAAACTGACATTCAAGTAATTCTTCCTGATTCCCTGTTTGCCGAATTAGAATTATTGGTAATTACAGTTTAAGCTTTTTCCCCACAAAGACAATGGTCCTTACTGCCAGAAAAAGACACTTTTGTCTCCTCCCATAGAGTGCTTTTTCGTTTACATTGGGGAACTGCTCAGCAGTGATAGGAATTTCAAAGCAGTCTGCTTAGAAGTGCTGTATTTAAAACAGTATAATGCTTGAGATGGACAGAAAAATTTCCTCTTGAGTATTTTTGAAAAAGTATAGGAAAATTCAGTCTGGGAAATTATACCCGCTTTAACAAGAGTTGTTAGCATCCGAAAGAAAAAAGGGTTCAGGCTGTCATCATTTATTAGGATCAGATAGAATGGGCCTGAACTTTTAACACTCTTTTCTCATACTATCCTGACGTCACACTTAGGGCCCGGGACTTTACCCTTACCTGAAATATGGGTGCTACTGAAGAAAAGTGCTGACCAGACTTCAAAAATCTGTCAGCTGGTAGAGGCAAGTAGACTATCTATAAACCTTAGGGTACTAAAATGACCTGGCATGAATACAAATATGTATAATTCACTCAAGGGATTACACTTCTGACATCATAAACTACAAGAACATTGCCTGAATGCTTTATGGTCAGCAGCAGAGCCCCCAGAGCAAAATCAACATTGCTCTCTGAAGTCATTCAGTATTTTATATAGAATAGACTGTGAACTCTTAAACATTTGAAGTTCAAAAACTTTTAAAAACACAATGAATAATTCAATTTTACTCTCAAGTGACCTCAGTGAAATGATGCTGGGGCTTGGATTCAACATTTATAAGTGAATTGAAACTGGAGCAGCAGCAAGTAATGGGAGCTCTCTTAAAACGTTTAAGGGACTACACCTCATTCCCTGATACATGGGCTTGATCTATCCACTGAGTTTTATACCAATACAGTTGTATCAGTTAGGTGATGATCATTCCCATGTTGTCAAACTAATTTTGAGAAGGGTACAGTTGTATTAATATAAACATAAGAGTTGATTCAGCCTTCTCTTTTCTTTTTAAAATATCTTGGCTCTAATTCCATCAGTACTTTTAACCTTTTACAACAACGGGGTTTTTCTGACTTTATCAGTGCTGTTGCTGATAGTTAGGACACTTTGCACAGACCTTCACGTGCTATAGCTACATGCATGGCACAGAAATGCTTCTGTAAGGGACTCAAGTTGTTTCACTGCCTGGTAATGTCATTTGTGAATTGTACACAAGCTATTGCAGTGAAGTGAGCACATTTTTCCTGTGATACTACTGTGACTTAGAATGTTTTGGGATTGTTTTGTTGTTTTTTTTTTTTTAATACAAGTGATTCCATCTGCTCCTCTTCCAAAAATTAACTGATCATTTGCAGCAATTGTACACAATTATGAAATGCATCATATTTTTACCAATTGGTTTTATTTCATGAATCACATTATCTAATGCCAATATGAGTTTTGCCTGTCAGGTTTGCCCTACATTAGAGCATTACAGTCCATGTATTTCAGTCAGTATCTTTGCATCATTACTGGTGGCGGGTGTAAAGTTGTACTTTAACTGCAGAGAAAGAACTACATTCACCAAGTCCCACCTTGTGCAACTCTGTAAAAGACAACTGTTGCATCTAGGGTTAACTCAGCTCACTGTATCTTCTGTAATTTCCTTTAACAGTGTTGTGAAATTATAGCCATTAGAACTGGCTAGTGCATTGCTGTGGTCATGCCCCTGCTGCATTCCTGTCAATCTCACAAATTCAGTTACTTTTATTCACTATTGTGGGTCACTTTGATTAAAACCTCAATAAAAGGCATTCAACCATTTACATTTTATTGACACATTTGATAGAAAGGTTTCTTCTGGGCTGAAGAGGAGCACATAGATATCAGAGAATATGCATCAGGACTGCACAGCAAGCACAGCCCTCTTGTACATGGTCCCCTCTGAGCACTGAAACAAGCTACCTCATTACAACAGAGACAACAACATGCATAGGGGTGCAGAACTTACTCTAGTGCCCATGTTACAAGAGGAGAGAGAAGCAATTGTGCTAAAGCTAAAAAGTTCAACCAGAACTAATGTTTATTATCACAGCATACCCTCAGCATTGTACAGCTTGCAAAAAAACCCAGCCACTGAAAGACACAGGAAGTGCCCTTTTTACAGCATAGAGGTGTCAGATAAAGTGAAACACAGAAGATAGAAGTATAATAGATGAAGTCATCATAATTAAGTAGGCAGATTTTTAATTCTGTGTGAAAGATGTGGAGTTCAATGTATACTGGGAGCCTGTTCAGTCTAGAAATACTGGGCAATAGACTTGGAATGATCAAATGACAAAGGCAGAAAGAGAAGAGTTTAAGATAATGCTGTGTGGTGCACAGAAAAGATGATGAGAGGAAGTGAGACAGAGAGAACCTGAAATAAAAGATCTTTGAGAACCACTAGAAATATCCCAGAATACTGACACACAGAAATAAGAGTAGCAAAAGACAATCTTTTATGCAGATACAGTTTGAAATGAATGACAGGGAATGAGTTCAAAAAAAGCCACCTAAGAGAAAAAAAGCTAGTTCCTGAGTTAACAGATTATGACAGCATCATTGAATGGCTATATTTCAGAGCTTTTAATAAAAAATCCACATTACAGCTAACTTCTCAGTACCCTCCTTGTTATCCCTTCTTGTCAAATAACTGGAATTTTGTAATGCTTGCTAGTAATTCAGGTTTCATTCCAGCAGCACAAGGCTTCATTCCACTGAGAACGAAGCCTTCAATAACTCAACAGAGCAGCTGCACTTAACATTCAACATTAGAGTGGCATGAAGCTCTCACCATACCAGATCTTCAGCTCCCCAACCTCTATGCCTTTCCAAAGGTGAAAGCAGATGTAAAGCTGACCTGACAAGAAGCCAGAGGTATGCCCTTATAGAGGAATAAACAAGTAGAGCTGGCATCTGTTCTGAAGTAATTTCCAAACATCTGGCTTGGAGCATCATGTGGCTGATTCAGGCCTTTCATGTTACCTCAACTCTTTTAATAGCCTTTAGTCTACTAAATAGCATAAGATAACATTGGAAGTAGGTTAAACTGATATAAATAGTAGGTTAGCAAAGCATGAATAAACACTGTAGATTGTCTAGGACCAGTCTGGTTTTGGTCATGCCAATAAGAAGATGCCTGGAAAACAACACATATATAGATTATATAGATTAGGACACTTTTATATTAACAATATTCAGTTGCCTCATAAAGATGAAGGCTGATTTATATTAGTTATGAAAGAATACAAAAAGAGGTTGTTTCTCAGGCACAGTGCTGAATCTGTTCACACACACACACACGCACGTCTTTATCTATAAGTGCCCAGAGACCTTCTTTGAAATGAGTCCTGAAATTTAGATGACTTAAACCAACATTTCTTCTTAAGGGTTTTGCTAATGTAAAATTCAGGGTAAAATTTTAAGTTCTGGAGGATACGCAGTCATGCTTGTTCTCATACAATTCCATACAGTTCTTGATTTCACACTGCTTTTGTATGTGAGCTCTTTATATTTTCTTTGCATTATGTTTTAATTTATTTACTGCTGCATGAGCCTCAGAGCTTATGTGAAGTTCTTCAATGTTTCACCAGGCTAGCCATGTCACTCTGCAAGTATTCCTTTACCGTCCTTAGTTTGCAAAGGATGTTTGAAATTAACATTGTCCTGCTAGGTTGTGGGACAAGTTCTGGCATTTCTGTACCCTCTGTACCCAGACACATAACTTTAATATTTCAGATGTAAACATCTAAATCTCAGTCACTCTACAATTCCTTTATTACCAGTGGAGATAAATAAATAGTTTTATAATGATATGATTCATTTGTCTCATTTCAGATGTCAACTATACTCCGGTGATTTATGATTAATAATTGGTTATTAAGATAGCCCAGAAAGTCATCTGAGATTAAAAGGTCAAAATCTGCAGCTGTCTGAATATATATCATACCATTTCTGTGATCAAACTATCCTTTGGTTGCACAAATCCTACCTTCATTCTCTGAGTCAAGTACTAACCCAAGCAAAATATAAACATCCCCACCTCCCAACTTCTTCTGTACTGAAGACCCTGTGGCAAATAGTAACTTGTGACTTTCTTGTTAAGTGGTATAAAGTCATACATGTATAAAGTCTGTTCCTTGTCTGCTGTGGATATTCTAGAGGTTTAGGAGAGATAAAAAGAAATGTGCACAAAGTATGTCTGCATTCTGACAATTATGGGCCTGTCTAATACAGCACTTAAGTCTCATCCCTTGAGCTGTACCTTGTACTAGTGCTGGATCTTTGACAATGGTACACTGATGTAATCACACCTATATGATTTGTCCTCCTGTCAATCGTTCTGACAGTGATCTGTTCAGTATGAAAACAGATCATGTTGTCTAATAACTCTACTTAGACTGTTTCTTTACCATAAAACTGGGGTGTTGGGTGGTAAAACTAATTTTTTGTGCTATATAATTTTGCCCAGGGAAGTGGCTGAATTACCACCCCTGGCCATTTAAAAATCATATAGATATGATGCTTAGGGACATGGTTTAGAAAAGGATATGTACAGTAGGGTTAATGATTGGACTTGATGAACTTTTCCAACCTAGATGACTCTATGATGAGCCAAAAATTTAGGCAAAGATCCACCTAATTTTCAAGTTAACAGAACTGGAAAACACACTCTGATTCTTCCCAATCAGATGGTAGTATAAATTCCATCACTTTGGTAGAGCTACACAAGCACAAAAGGAATGTAAAGCAGAAGAGAAGGCATGCCAGAGGTCTCCAGAAATGGGCACAGAACAAATCCACAGAAAAAGCTCCACATTTATTCTGTCGTTCATACATAGATTAATGTAGGAGAAAGGGAATCAGAGCCCAGAGCATCCACCACTTGGAAGCATCCCTTTACCTACACAGAGGTGAGGAGAAACCCTATAATATGGTTTAAACACCAGCTAGAATAACAACTCAGAGCAGCTCCTTACCTTTATGTATCCTCAATGCACAAGCATGCCATTTTAATTTTCCATAAAAGAAATTATTCGGTATCTATGCAGAGACAGATACCTTTTAGATACATTGGAATGTTGCCATCAAGGCAGGCACAGAAAGTAATTTCACTTACAGATTTGAGTAAAACAGTGATGGCACAAATACAAAGTTGAGAGCATGCTCTTGTCTCAACTCCATGACCAATTCCCTACATGACCCAGACAAATACCACTGCAAGATACAAGGACTGAGAATCTGCTGCACAAAATAAATATTTTTGTCATCAATTACACTAATATAAAGGTCAGCACAACTTTATTGTAAGATGTGGGTAACACCTAATTAATTTGGCCTCAAAAAGCTTAATCTCTTCACTTTTCCTTCGCTTCAGTTCTCTATTGTAAAACAGGGGCATATTAGCATACCTGTCTCCATGAGTTGCTATAAAGATCAATCCCTAATGTCTGTAAAATGCAGAACCTTTTTTATTGCTGCCAGTGTAGGAGGCAGTGATTTCTTTTGTGATTTGGAGAAGTGTAGTACTGTAAGAAATTACAAAAATAGCTTTTTAATGGAGGTTTTAAAGGTACTTACAAAAGTTTAAGTGAAACTCAACAATCTTTCTACACATTTAAAAAACTATTTCAAATTCCTATTTCAAATAATGTAAAATAACAATAAAAAGAGACCAAGACAATATATAGGCTCAACTTACTGATCATCTTTTATTAAATAAAGTATTAGAATGAATTTTAATTAAAATCTATTGAATTTTTTTATTTCAACATCTCGGTCTTTAAGAACCAATTGTAGTTTTTAGGTCTGCTGCAGTCAGAAGAATTGCATCAAAGTTAGACTTGGGTTTGGGCAACAAAGAGCTTTTGGAAACCAACCTATCTGATTTTTTTTCCTGTAGAAACTGTGTTTGAGTATGTTTAATTTTCATTGTTAATCTTGGGCACAATCATAAGTATGGATATAGAAAAAATTGACCGTCTGGCTAGGGTATAAGTCTAAGTCTGACATTTCCTAAGATTTCTCTATTTTAGGTTCTGCTTTACTGTCATTTTCTGTACATTCAGGCTGGAGTTAGTGATTTCACATGCAAGTGAAAGAAATCCTTCAGGAATTCTCACACAAATTGTTGTAGGGTTCTTAGCAGGGTGGATCAAGAGAAGACTCCTCACACCATATTACAACTAATCCATATATTATTCAGTACCACACAGGAAAATTAATTATGTGCTGTATTTAAACATGCATTTGTTTAATGGCTCTTCTCCTATATTTTATATATATTTACTTCAGTATGCTTGGGTTGAATTGACCTATGGCAATATGGGATACCATTTTTAAGGCTGTTGTGAGAACAGCCATCTTTTATTTTTAGGCATGATTCAACACAAAATCCATGGCATTCTGGTAACCTGGGCATTTATACCATTTCTTTCTGGGCATAGTCTAAATATATCTGCATACCAGCATCAGAGCTGAAATCTAGACATTACGAATTTATCATTGATTTTCAGTTACACTCCTCTAGGGAACATGACATGAAAAGTGTGAAAAGAGAAGACATGAGTCTATACAGAAGGGAAACAGACACCAGATGCATCTGCAGCTTCCAATCTTGTAATAAAGTTTCTCAGCTGATCAACTATCTTTAGAAATAATGCAGTTTAAGACAGGTAATAGTCTCTTCCTTCTTAGTTTACCAGTTTCAGCGATGCACTCCCTTGTAGACAGGTACAGATTGTATACATATTTTGTTAGGCAAGAGTGTTGTGATACACTTTTTCATAATAAAACATCCTTCTTTTCTCTTTTCCCTTTACAGACTTTCTAATAGTTCATCCTACAGACCCTGAAGGAATTCAGAGCTAAGGAAATGCTTTTCTGTGTACCACTGCCATCTGCTGCTAATCTCTCCATGTGGATACAGAAAGTTTTATTTCGCCATTTATTTAATCCACTAAAGATCATCAGCTGAATTAGCATGGTCAGTTCAATATTCCTTTCATAATACTTATCAAACAACCCCTTCCCATTCCACTATGGTGTTTCTCATTGCACATCTTGGCAGATTTATTAAGGTAATGGTTTCACTTTCAGTTCCAGCAAGAAAGTTCTTTTCTTCTGCCACTCAGTCAAAAGGTTTGGGCTTGAAGCCTCATACAGAACCAGACTGTTCCAGAGAGGAAGTGTCCATCTTAGAGACTCCAACAGTTTACACATTTGCCATCTGTATTCAGAGATCTTCAGTAAGAACATGTTATTTCTGGGTCCCGCTTGAGCAGCACTTTTGACACCCACTCATTCACACAATTTCTAAGGAGTACATCATGTCAGAATGTAGAATTGCTGCATAGTTACTTTTATATGGTACTCTGGCTACACGTAACCAGGACATATCAAGATCTGCTGCATAAATATAATCAAGAAGCAAATACAGTTCTATATGGAAAAAAAGCAGACATGAGTATGATAAAGAGGAAAATAAAACACAAAACCCCGAGTCTCACTGATTTATATCTATATGGCTAATTGAAGCTACCAACTGTACAACATTTGAGTTACTGGAAAATGTATCTTCTCCCTTCCACCCTGCCTTTTGAAAAAGATGGAATTGTATCTTTCATCTACAGCATTTGGAGAAGAGAATAGCTCCCATTAATATTTGACACGAACCTTCATGCATTTTTAAAGCATCTCAGAACATGGGAGATTTCAGAACAGATATCATCACTGTTCTGGAATTAAAAGGAACTTTATTGTCAGAATAAAATGCAGAGAGAAGTCTGAGATAAAAAGGAAGCAAGTATTAGGCCTCAGTTTCATGGTAATCGCAGTGAGAAGACAGTCAACTTTGAAGCACACCATGATACCGTTCTCTGGGTGGATAGTTCTTGGCTTGCTAGCCCACATTCCCCCTCTGTCTGGAATAGTCCACCTCCTCGCACCCTGCACACAGCCATACACGCAACATGGAAAAAGCCACCATAGAACCACCACTGGCTAGTGAAACCAGTAAGGTATGCTTTGTACACATAGGCTTCCCAGGCCAAATGCCATGAATCTTTTGACCACTTTTGCAGAATTCTCATCTGCCTGATGAATCTTCTTTTTGCATTATTTAGTTTTTTAAAGGGTTTTGGAGGGTATAAGTGAGTACTAAAATTAAGTAGGAAATAGGCTTTTGTGTATATTAATAGTTAAATCAACTGCAATGTAATAACAAACATGGAATCTTGTAATGTATTAAGTTTTCCCAGAAGTCCTCACAAGAGATAGTGCTGGTTTCAGTTTTATAGTATCAGAACATCACACCATAAATTTCTTCAAAAAACAGAAGAGCTTTCACTTCACTTTTCCAATCACAGTTGCAGATTCACAGGGGGAATACAGTGTGTGGAAGGGCATTTGATAGACAACCTGTGGCATCTAAACAGTAAACATCTATTTCACTTTCTTGTACGTCCTAAGCCTCCTCCCTTCTGTCTGTGCTCCACTTACTTCACCCTAGTGAAGAACAGATACACCTTGCTCCTACCTGATTTACTTTTTTCTTCTGTTCCTTCCCAGAAGAAAACTTTTTCCTTACTTTGATCATGAAAAGCTCAGCTAGGCAAATAAGCTCTGAATGGCACCCACTGACAGCAGCCAGGGCTTTAGTTTTTGAAGACTTCATGGAAAACATACCTTTTCAATCCTCTTTCACTTCCTGTCTTTTTCACCCTCCCAGAGAGCCTGTGAAGGCATCACATTAACTTTCACTGTGAGCACCTCATGCTGACCAGTGCAGGATGCAGGACAGTAGACAGGATGAATGAGTGGCATTTTCTAATAATGAATTCCTGAATTTGTTTGAACAGTGTACTTAGTTGGATTTTTCCCATAGCCCTATACCCAGTGCTGTGGAAGAACAGTGTGCATACTGTCCTTGTAAGAAGAACTGAGAAGAAAAGTTAAAATCACTGAACAGAATTAGTTCTGTTCTCATTCAGACCAGGACAGTATACAGATAACATGTACATGTTGTCTTAAACTTTGGCTAATTAGAAAACTAACACTAAAAATTTATCTATTTCTCTTTCCAACAATCAGGAAACTAAGGGAAGCTTAGTTCCATTTTTGAAGGGTAACTACAACCCTCTTTGCTTACTAACATTTCTGGTCTTTTATTAAATCCTCCTTTGAACAAGTAAAACTTGTTGGACTAAATGCAGCTTCTAAAGAGTAAAAACAAGTTAATAGCCAGCCACACTACTATTAAAAATGTTCAGTTCATATGTGAACTCATGCTATTGCTACAAAAAAGTGGACACTTCTGAGGGGACAAGCTGTTGTTTAGTACAGCTCCATTTACTTTCTCTTTGCCTCCAGGACAAATAAAACCCAAATAGGTATTGTTTAAATGACATGTACATCATCTGCAAGCACAAGATGGAACAATTCTAGGAAAGGTAAGAATAGGCATGGAAAATAAATGAACAGAAGGCCCATGCACCTTAAAGGTCTCCAGTTACCAGAAATGTGTATAAGAAAAAATTAGTGGGGGAAATTTCAAATAAATTTCAAAGAAATCCTAGAACTAACTTTGTTTGTCATAGAAAGCTGTCAGTGGCTGCTTTGGAGAAACTATGACAAATTTTGGGGCCCAACTTTTGGCCTTTCAATTCTTACTCTTGAGCTCTAAGGTAGAACTGGCTGTTGCCTTCTTCAGAAGAAAATCCTGAGGATTTTACTGCTAGATACACCAAGTGCATGTTTTAGAGCCCAGAAAATAGTTATCAACAAAGATACCTGCTGTCATGATGATTTGAAAGAACTCACTGTCTGGGAAATAGACAAGGATGAAGTAAGACCTCTGGCAATGCCTGGTCAGAATTCAAATGACAAGGTAACAAGGGAATTAAAAAAAAATACCAACAAAACCAAACCAAACACAAACAACAAACAACCAAACCAAACGAAACAAACAAGCAAACGAAAAAGGCAGATAATTCTAATATGGAGCGTATGAACAGATGGCTACACCATCAATGATATGTGCAATCTGGCTTGATGGGATGATTGGATGAACTCAGATGACATCAGGCACACTCCACTTTATATAACTAAGTACCAGCCATGAAGCAGAGCAGAATGTGAGCACAGTTGTGCCCTACAAAACTGAAAACAGAAAATTAGAGGGTCTTATATCACTGAATGGATAAACAGCCATTGTGTCAATGACTTTACAATGGGTTATCAACTGGAGATAGAACCATCAGCTACAGAATGACTCTGCAACTGGACTGATCCTTAAGAAGAGGGAAGAAAAACAAAATGAGAAACACAGATGAAGAAAACGGGCAACTGTCACTGTGCCTGCTACTCTAAATGGAAAGAAATGTGTTGCCATCAGTGATGTTATTTTATTAGTCACATTCCTGTGCAGTCCTGGCAAGTGAGTTTAGTAACATGTGTCATCCACTTTGCTCCTTCCACTCACGCATCATAGTTTAGTTTCATTTCCACTACTGAAGTACAGCAGAGTTGTTAGCTGCACAGTATTTTGGATGTCAGTGCAAATTCAATTACAGTTTTATTTTGTCATTTGATATGTCAGTGAAATAGAAACAATCAAGAAGATTGACACCAATCATAACCTGAATTGTCATGCCCAATCCTTGACAGAGGCATGAGTTAGAAAAGATGTCAGTCATTCAAGACTCTTGACTCTCTGAACTGCCTTAGAATGTGCATCAAAATGGTGGATTATTCAGTGCTTGCAAATAAAACAATATGCTATGTTCTGCTGAATAGAATTTCCTGAACAGAAGAATTACTTTTTAATACACACTTAAGAGTGAACATTTTTGGCTATGCTTTTAGTGAAAAATCCCAGAACCTTTATTATTTTTAATGATGAGGTTCTGTCTTCTTTCAGTATATTTTTATACTGTTGTCCTACCCTTTATTAAAGATTTCATTTTTAGTCACATTAGTATTTTATTTTTTACCTATTTGCACTGTAATACTTTAGTATGCCTGCTATTTTCAGCAACATGATAGTATTCACAACACTGAGGTTGCTCACTTTCTTTGAATATGCCCTAACAAGACATAGGCTTTATGAAATTAAATAAAAGTAAAGAGGTAAACTAACATAGTTTCCACACAGTGGCAATGAATCCTTCATTCCTTAGGATGTCAACATAGATGGTTATGTTTTAGAGCAAATGAGGACTAGACTAACTTCTCTTTTAATGGACACAGGGGAAGCACTTCAAAATCATTCAGTAGCTCATTCTCCTATTCTACAAATAAATGCCTTTTTTTCAGGATCACAGTGTCAAGAGTCAAAATTAAGTATCTCCAAATACTGTTAAAACTTGCCAATTGCTTTCAAGCCATCAAAAATGTTTTAATGCCAATAGGTAAACATCTATTCTTATTACAAAAATTACAAAAATGAATATAAAAGATAGAGCATAATCTACAGGTACCAGGTATCTACCAGAAGATAACATGAAGTGAAAGGTTTATTAAAGTGTAATGCGTGTGCCACATTACTTCACCCTACACTGTGCAGCATATTAGATCATTAGGCATCAAATTTATAGAGAAAGATCACACCAGCATTTACAAGGTCAAAATGAAGATCTAATCAAATATACATTTGGGGCAGTTGAATGCTTCTATCCCAAACTACAGGAAAAATAGGTAGTGTACACTGCCTGTACAACAGAGAAGAAAAAAAAAAAAGGTGTTTCTCATCAAGAAGGTCAAGAGGCACTCCGATTCAAAAAATTACTTAGTAAACATAGGTTCCTGTGTCCAAAATGAGAATTCAAAAATTCCACCTAGCTATGAAAATAACAAAAAATGTTAAGATCCATTCTGTTCAGCCTAAGAGATCCACAGACTATGCAGATTTTCAGGAAAGAGAAGTTATATATCTATGTTTGATGTTCTCTGAAACATGTAATTCATGCACAGGTTCAGATTATAGCTCTTAGCACAAGCAGAGACACTTCAGTCTTCGGGCTAACTACCAGCCATGTTCAGGCTCTGTTGATTTTTCTGCTATGTGCAAGAGTATACAAACAAAAATATTCCTACCTTATGTTTTTTTCACCTACAAAAGGGTGCCCAGGCCATAAGACAAGGGGGGGTTTGAGAGAAAAGGACAGAGAAAATGAATGAAAATGAGGTAAAATGAACATACAAAATTTAACTGCTAGGAAATAAGCTCCCTGTCTTTCATAGATAAGCCACATGAAGATGGCTCCATACTCTTCCACAAATTCATAGCTCTTGAGCTGGGATTTTTTGGTTTTGTTTTTTTTTTTCATGCAAATAGCACTTTCAGGGCCACTCAACATTGTTTGAATATCTCTTTAATGACAGAATGAAACACCGGGGCTGTGAAATGTGTGCTAAGCAGTTGGTCATGTATATATCAGGAATGGGGATATTTCAGAACAGGATTACTGAATGAGGTCAACAAAGCACATGGATAAAGGAGATGTGGTTGAAATAGCCTAACCTGAATTTTCTAAAAGGCTTTTGAAAAATCCCTCATCAAAGGCTTTTATGGAAACCCAGCAGTCAGAGCTTTTGGGAAGGTCTTTATGTTGATAAATAACTGGTTAAAAGACAGGGAACAGAAGGTAAGTAGGTTAGCCAGACAGCTCTTGCAATGGAGGGAGGTCATTAGTGAAGTTCCACAGGGACTTGTGCAGGGGATGCAGTCGTTCATCATATCCCTAAGCAACCTTGTAAAATGGGTGAGCAGTGAGGTGAGGCTTTGTAATGATATTAAGTTATGCACAGTAATAAGGATGATGGCTTGCTGACTGTGAAGAATTGAGAAAGGTGCTTATGGAAGTAAGTCCCTAGGCAATAAAGTGGCAGATGAAATTTTTTTAGATGAATGCAAAGTGATGCACACAGGGCAAAACAATTCTAGGATCATTTATGAAACAATTGGTCCTCAGCTGACCGTTATAGCCCAGGAGCAAGACCTTGAGGTTATGATAATATTGTACAAGGAAAACATGCTCATAGTGCCCCATATTGTCAACACTTCCCTGCCACAAATGTTAGGAACTATTAGGAAAGGAATAGAAAACAAAGGAACATCATTGTATCACTGTAAAACCCATAATTCATTCACACCTTGAATACTGTGGGCAGCTGTGATCTCCCTATGAAGAAGGAAGGAGCAAAACTTGAGAAATTGCAAAGAATGGCAATAATCAAATACATGGAACTGCTTGTGTATGAGGAACAACTTACCAGGCTAGAGATCATCAGCCTGAAGAAGGGATAAATTAGACTAACTATGATATATGTCTACAAAACCATAAACATTAGGGAGAAAGTGTAGAAGGATGAAGTATTTGTCTCTTTAGTAGAAAACTAAAGGAATCAAATTTTGTTAGTAGGCATGAAGTTAAAACAAACATAAGGACGTGATTCCTTATATAGTGACTTCTGGTATTAGTTGTCAATTAATTCTGTGCATGCTAAAAAAAGTACTTGGGCTAAAGTTGAGATTGGTCAAGAATAGGGAAGAAACATCCATCAGGAGTTATATACACAAAACTGCATGCATCTGGAGATAGTATTAGAGGACATTACCATAGATGGTTATCTTGTTCTTACTCTCCTGGTAGGCTTCTGCTCATAGTCATAGCTTAAGGCAGGTTACTAGGTTGGACAGCTTGTGGTCTGGCTGGGTACAACTGTTATTACAGGTGTAGCCTGAGTTCTAACTTGACAGAAAGAAGTTCTGGTGTAGAAGTCTACAGATTTACTCTGTCCATGGTAGTAACCATTCACTTAAAACTGTCAACTGTTGTTAATAGCATCAGGGATCATGTGGACAAGTTTTAGCCCTCTAGAGTGTCCTTTATGAACCATCCACAGGCCCCTTTACTAGCTACACTGTGACCAGCCATGCAAGACATGTTAGTCGCATAAAATGGGAAAATACAGAAGCTTTCTTCACCAGAGGATGAAGGTAAAAAATGCCTAATAGAGAAATGTGAATGAGAAGAACAGAACAAAATCTATTTCTTTCACAACTACTAAGGCCAGAATACATAATGTTGTGACTATATAGTGGTGTGAAATTTGCCCTCTTGAATTGTAAGACTGAAAACCTGGTCCATTTGGCCAGAAAAATACATTTCCTGGAGCTTTTTCAGCTAGCAGTGAAAATCTCAGAGAACAGAAAAATCTTCTGTCAAAAGAAGAAATAATGTTTATCAAGGAGAGGAGCATTCCACCACAAGTTAAATGTCACGATGTGTGAGCATGATCACCTAATGATGTAAATCTTTTGCCTGAGAAACTTCACAGAAGCCCAGGCAACTTGTGTATACAGGTCATCCAGTTCCACTAATGAGGAAAGGTAGTTGTGGATTCATCCCTCAGTAATAACCTTTTAAAATCACAATACTATGTCCTGACAAGAAGTCTTAAGTAGAAAGTCTCTACCTCCATAACCATCCAAGTGGATATGATGTGTCTATGTCAGTCCTGGAGAGTGGGACAGGTGGTGACCTATTAACCTTCCATCCAGACTACACCAGAAGTACTACTTCCTAACTTCCTGCTAATTCCTGTGCTAAGATGATGAAAGACAGAAATGGTCCTGGTACTCTTTATAATCCCAAGTGATGGAAGAGTCAAACTGAAGTCAATTGAGTGAAGGTGTCAGAAATAACAGCCAGGAAATGTAACAATGATTCAGCTTACACTCTTAAGACATCATGACAAGTACTGTGCTAAAGCACAATGCTGAGAGAAGTCTTGGCTTCTCCTTGTTGAAAAGAATATGCCAGTACAGATTTGGTAAACGCTAGTTTGATGAATAAGAAACAAAACCATCCCTTAGGTTTATCATTCTTTCTGGTGATGTGAGCCAGTAGATTCTCTGCTCTCAAACTTTCTCAATTCTCTCAACCAATTAACAAGAGAAAAAAGAATCTCACATTACCTTCCAGAAGGAAGGTAAATGGGAACAGGATCCCTTCTCAAAAAGATTAGTCTCCAGTACATTCATAGAGATTAGTGCTGGCCTCTTGCTGAAGTTGACTGCTTCAGTTTCTGATAATCCTAGCAAGCAACGTCTAAGGAAGATGTAACAAAATTCTACTGTTTAGACTCTTTCACACATATGCTGGGCTTGTAGGCAGGGATATGTCTTTATTGTAAATGTCAGTGGCAGTTGGTAAGCAAATTTCTCAATGCGGTACAAGTATTATTCATAGTGCAGGTCCAATATGTAATCTTTGGAGAGCTCAAAAAGCCATCACCCAAAGTGGAGAACAACAGTTTTGTCAGTCTAAAAGCCAACAATGCCTGGAAAGAAGGAGGAAAGCAATCTGTTCCACCCCACCAGGAGGCTGTAAAGAATAGAGGACACCCTGGCTATACTCTGTTCTCTGTGGCAATGTTCAGTGCCATCCACTCAAGTATACTCTGAACATGCCTTACCACACATGCTCAGGACTGCATCCCTCACAAAAACACAGCTGCAGCAGGTTGCTCATTTTTACAGAGAGGGGTAGGCAGCCACCAGACTCTAATCATCAGAGATTCTGCCCTGGAATCAGCTCCTCCTCAGCCTGCTCACACTATCCCAGAAGGTGGCCATAATTGCTAGTTTATAGGCTCGTCTGGGTGGAATCCAACCTTTTTTTCAAAGCTATCCCACTGTGCCAAATCCTGTGGCGTCTGCCTCAAAAGCCCTCTCCATGAGAACTGAATGCACATTTTATAAGAGCAGGAGAGCATGTCAAAGCAGGTGCAGAATATACTTCCCTGGCTTCAAAGACAAAAAAGTGCAAAGACATCTAGTATATTGAAACCATTCCCTTCTTCAGAGACTTAGAAAATCTAACACTAACTACAGATTTCAGCAAGCAAGATTATCCTGTCCGGGGGTACAAAGGAGAAGCTCCTGTTCACACATAACATGGCCCCATTCTTATTACACACAATGGAAATAATAATATTGCTGATTTTATTAGCAATCGAGTCAGACCCTGTCACCAAACTAGTCAGTGAGCTAGGAAGTGTTGAGGGGGAAGGCTCACTTCTGCCTTTTAAATCCAAACCAAACAGCAATCCAAATTATATTTTCTCACTTCAATTACTTTCCTGATTTAATAAGCCTCTCCTTGCTGTACTAGGGCAATATTATTGTTTATTGATTACTTATTTTTAAAATGGAATCCCATCTGTTCTGCTTTATTCCTGCTTATTTCCAAATTCCAATTAAAAAGGAAATAAGATCTTAATTTCAATATGGTTCAAATACACTGAAGTGAAGGTTACATCTGCTCTTTCATCTTCTCCTTTGCAATCTAAGGATGGGTGGCTTTTTTACAGAAATTTCTTAAACATTAGAAAACATAAACATTGCTATGAATGGGAAGATGAGCAAAGCTTCCTTTACAGTTTTGTTTTTAATATCCTTCCAATGCTTCCAGACAACATTGGAGATCTTTATAAAAGATAATAATTCCACACAAGACTCATGTGACTTTGATATCAATTCCATGCTGGCCTTGACATGCAGAAAGTCAAGCAAATTCAAATATGATAAACATTGTAATTTCTGTTCCTATAGAAAAAGATTGATAATATGGTTGTGTGGGAGGTTTGCACCAATGTACATACACATGTACCAGTGTACATGCCCACTCTCCTCTGTTACTAATACCTCTTTACCGGACATTGTATTTTTTTTCTGATGTTCCCAGGTTTAGCTGCCCTCAAACACTCTAAATTCCATTGACTGATTCATACACTTTCCCTAGAGATTTGCACTGCAGAAGCAATCTCACTGTTATCTTTTGCTCTGATGATCTAAATACCAGTCACCACACCTCTTAATTCTCCTTGTGCAATCGCAGCATGTCCTGAAACACATTGATCCTCCAACCCCATGCCAAGCTAACAGAACCAGCCTAGTTTACAAACAGCCTCTCCCTTCCAAACTGCCTCTGCAGTCTCTCCCATTCTACCACCACTGGAACCTGCTGTGACACAGTCCAATTGAGAGCCTCTATTGCTAAAAAGACCTGAAGGGGGTTGAATACACAGAAAAGGATCAGGATTCTCAGGCTTCTTTAATCCAGCCATTTCCATACTTTATAAAGAGCTGCATGTACAGGTAACAATTTTTTTTTCAAGGAAATGAGAAAAGGGGGGACTGAAAAAAAATGAATGTTACCTAATGTAGTGCAACTTGTACGTAATCTATCATTGGAAGTCTAAGTCACATATATATGATGAACATGACCCCTCTCAATTCAACTTACTTTACGCATCATCTTTCTTTCCATAATGGGATAAAGCTGTGAAAGCCCATAAAAAAAAGGAGTCAAACTAAAGGTATTCTGAAGTAGCCATGAATTCTATTACTGATTCACAAGACATCCACATTAATTGTCTACCTCAATCAATACATCAATTCTGAAATGTCCTTACTATAACATATGTACAGAAGATTTGCTCTGTACTTGCTCTTCCACTGCCACCATTTCACAAAGCATAATATGTCTTGGACAAAACAGTGACACATACTGAACAATATGCTGAAAAAATCCTTTATGCCTCTTTTTTTCTCATATCTGTTGTATGATATGTTCCAAATGTGTGGAGGATGGATAAATCTACAGAAAGTCAGACAACCCTTCTAAGACTGTTCTTACAATGTTATAGACTATAGCCTTAGCATCTCACAGTCACTCTTGCTGGAAACTATTCCTATACTGTTACCTCATAACACATACCACAGTCCTAAAATTTATCTGCCTTGGCTTGTTTCTTTGCTTATGTCAGAGATTATTGCAGTCAGTAGCTACATACAGTGCTCAGATTTTTTCATCTGTGGGATGTTTGTGTGATACATGATAAACATTCACCATCAGGCAATGTTCCCTGTGTTAATTAAGTCCTCTAAAATTACATTGATTCTTTTGAGTAGGCAAACAGAGGTATCAATGAATCATTAGGAAAAAAAAAAAATTCTGCAAGCTTAAAAATCTTTCATCAATTTAAATTGTCACAATCATAACTGATAAAATACTTAGCTACGCTAATCATAAAAACTAAATCATACCAAAAAAAAAGGAATTACCTTTTTATCACTTTGTGTTTTAAGAAATGTTTTTCCTGAACAATAAAAACATATGCTTCATTTTGTTCCCAGTTAGCTGTCATTTTCTGTTTCTTTTTCACTAAGCTCATCTTTGGCTTGCCCATATTTCTGGAGAGCATCTTTATAACAACTTGAATCCAAGTGAAAACTTTATTCTTCTAAATCCTAAATTAGAGACAAACTTAATCTGCTAGTTTCATGTCAAACAGGCTATCTTCAAATTCTGGGATGTAACTGGCTTTGCTCTTTCTCTCATCTCCATTACTCCATTGCTTTAACCACATGATTGTGGCTAGCTTTTCTTCTTTTTTTTCCATCCTTTCCATTAGATTTGTTTATCTCTAGCCATTACTCACTGTTTCATCAGCTAGCAAGTCATGATGCTATTTCATAGCAAAGAAGGGTCACTGTGCTATCCTCCCGGAAGTCAATGGCAAAATTCCTATTCACAACAGAAGAAATGAAATACTGCACTGATAGATTTTAACTGAAACACTTTTGGACTTCCAGCTAAATACCCTGACATTATCCTACTTTGCCTTTGCTAGCTTTTTACTTTTCTGGGTTGAAATACTTGAATACTTCAACAGATTGAGTTTTCTCTCCTCTTTTCTTTCCCTTGAAACCAACAAACATATTATTTTTCTTTTAAAATGTTTCTTACCATCCATGCTGTGACAAAATCTCCCATCCAAGTCCCAACTGCAGCTACCTTCATAAAATTTTCATTCCTGATGCCCATGAAGTCTGTTATAATGTATGCACTGTGGAAGCAAGAATACAGAATGTAAGATATATATGTTTGCTTAATGCAGTTATAAAGAACTTGATTTAGTGACAAAATTTATAATTAGCTGTTAAAAATTTCCCATTTCTTTCATAATAACTTTTTTTTGCTACTTTTGAGTCCTGACATAGAACTGCACTAGTGTGGGTTCAATTCCAGTTAGAAATAGAAACGTGAATCTGATTTTACCGCCCATGTCTCTTTTGAAGGTGCTAAAATAATGATAGACAAGGGCTCTAGGATTATGTAAGGCTTCTGGAAATATAAATTATTTTATACTTTTACCTCTTTCTTTGTACAAATGGAATTGCAACATTCTTGGAACAGGTGACTTGGAAAAATATGAAGAAAAATCAAAATCTTTACGTTCTCTTAGAAAAGATAAGTGAACCACTTGACTTTCACTTTACCAGTTATACAGCGATGTGTCTTCGTAACACAACTGTGTAAGCTTTGCAGAATTTCAGTGAGGTATCACTGTTTCTTGATTTATACAATGTATTTTCATAGATATATTTTACTTAAGAACAAAAGAAGCATTTTCATTCTGCTTAAATAATGCACCAGATAGGATTTAAAACCTCACACAGTAATTTTACCTCTACTTTCAAGTTCATCAAGATGCTATAAGGACAATTAAGAAGATAAAGTTGCTTGTGCTGTATTAAAACCTTTGTGAAAAAAATCATAGCTTTTAATATACCATAACATTTATTAAAGGACTTTTACAGTGGTTAACAAGAGAGCTCCTCAAGAGCTAGCACACTGAATAAGGATAGCAATTATATTTTAACTTCCTAAGTGATATCTTTGTTTTCAAGATACCTAGTTGTAAATAAGGACGTAAGAACGGCTACACTTGATCAGCCTAAAGTCTCCCTGTTCCAACACTGTCCCTCCAAGAGAGGGTAACAGCAGATACCTAGGGAAGACTGTGAGAACAGGCAAGAACAGACCGCCTCAGATACATTTTCCCAGACTCTTAATAAGTGGGAAACATTTGGAATTCTGTTTTTTCCTGCATCTTGGGTGTGCTGTTCCTGTAGCATCTGTGAAGGTGAAAAATTATCAAGTTTGCATTCCTTAAGTAGGTGTCTCTAACAAAGAAGCCACAAAAATAAATGTCAGCTGTAAAGACTGGCCCCCAAAATCAAACTTTACCTTTGTCATCAGTGTGAAACACACACAAAAACCCCACAGTTCTCACCTTTTTTATTCCCATTTCTCATATGCATTATACATTCTCATATGCATTATACATGATTACAGGTGTACAGAAACTAAATGAACACTTGGACAAGACTCCTGAAAAATGGGCCACTTGGGTAACTCCTACAGCACCAGCACATATCATAGACCTGCCACAGCCACCCAGGGCAGGCTGGTGTACACAAGATGGGTTATCCAAAAAAGCTGAGAGGTCACTGATCACAGCATGCAGGTATCAACAAGTAGAAAATATATCAAACCAGATGTAAGCCATTTTTTTAATGGAAATTGAAATTCTACATGTAGTCACTTGTTGTAACAAATGTTAAAAGCACCTGGAGGCTTATAACAAGGTCAGATGAGCTGGATGCAACAGTTAAATACATAGAAAGTCCTTGAAGGCATCAGATCTTCCTAACAGTCCCTTTTGTAATTTGAAACATGAACATTTCAAACATGAAAGCATCCAAGAAGCATAATAGAAATTGTGCATTGTAGTCTATAAGTAATTAATGCCTAAATTAAATATGCAAATTGACAGACCTTCAGTTAGAGTTAAAATAGAATACTATTAGAAAAACTCTTAAGAACATAATCTGTTCATATTTTAAGTGAATTTACTGATTAAAATACAGCTAAAACTTTTTATGGACCAGGGAAAATATTTTTAGCACTGCCATTATCTTATTAAAAACAGTAATGAAATACACTGTGTTTTATTAACTATTTTATTACCTATTAGCATTGCATCCTTTGTCTTTTATGCTCTCTGTAGTCTTATTTTCCTTTCAAAACACAAAGAGAAATTGACATTTTTTCAAATAATTGATTTTTAGTGACTAAAAATTAAAAAACCCCTCCATTTTTAACTTTTGGGGTTTAGTTTAAATATACATGAGAGTATTTGACATTTTCAAAAAAAACATGCTTGCCTGATGATGTTACCAGGATACATATTTTAACAGTACCAAATGTAAAGTTAATTCTACTGTGGAAAAATCCCCACTTTTTTTCTAGCTTTAGCTAGTGATTAGGGCAGTTTTCAGTAACTGGTTACTCTGCTTCCTGGCTAGGACCCATGTCTGCTCCTTGCAGAAGGGGTAATAGCTGTTGGGTTCCAGTTAACTGTCATGTTCAGTGCAGATTTACTATAGCCTGTCAAAAGGTTTCTCTTTGCTGTGCCATACGTGCATTCTGTAGCAAGGTCCATTCATATTGCATGAATAGCACAATCTAAGAAAACACTGAGTGGAAAAACACAGCAGTTAAAGCTCATAACAGAGTAAAAAGCCCTTCAGAAATGGACAGGATAAGTGTAAATAATTAAAGGCTGAGGATCCAATACTTGCAAAACTTACAGATAAAGAACAAGTTTGCAATTGGGATTTGGGACAAACCCACTATTAACCTTTGACAGTAGAACTGAAAGCTGCAAAGCCAGGAAAATTGCTCTTTGCAGGCCAAAGCCTATGGAAGGTAGACAATGATTTTGACAGAATAGGACAAAACAGAGGAACCAAAAGACAAAAGAGACTTGAAACACATAGTTCTAAAACTGAGTCAAAAACGCTCTGTCATAAGGTGCTGCCTATATCCATGTTGTTACAAAAGGTAACTTAATAACAACAGTGAGACAGTAAAAAGATGTATGAGCCCAATGTATTTCATCACCTCTCTCAAGTTGGCAGAAGAATATGCACAGTACAGACAAAGAGAGAAGCAAAAAGCACTAGCCCAGAGAAATTGTTAAAAGAAGGATGACACTTTAGCAGCTGCCAAAACTATGAACAGTTCAAAAGCAAATGCAACATTTTTAATTTTAAGTTAGATAAAGATATACAAGGCACTGTGGTGCTACCAACATTGTTCTAGGCACTGGAATAAAAAGTCATGGCTGAAACTCAGTGCTGAGATGGTATTTTCTTGACCATCACAGGCATCTAAAACTGGGCTATAGCTTGAATTTAGACATTTAAATTTGACTGTAAGCCAGGGATCCAAACTCTTAAAGAAGTCTAATCAGAATAATAAATGTAGATTAGGGCATAATTCATCCTTACACTACTGTAGGCATGCTGGGTGAAGGATTTGCTTGCTTTATGTGACTGCAGCGTGGCTAGCATGTCAAAACAGTATGTTCAAATATTAAAAGGCATTGCAAAACCTACGTGACTAAATAATTCCAGGTGCTGTGACATATCCTGGTCCCCAGATGATAATCCAAACAGATCTGGATCTCTTTAAGGTCTGTGACACATCTGACAACCCAGAGGCATATGAACTGAACCCTAGGTCTCCATGGACTGCAATGAGAGAAATTGCATAGAAAATTTGGGGAGGTTTTAGTTGCCTTTTAATGCTATTTCAGCAACCTTGATGCATTTTAATTACACTTCATCTGTCTCTTTATACATGCTAGCGTATCTACAGTGCTGTGCTGGCACACAGGACTTTTTCTGTACAGAGTCCACAAGAACTGCACCCATAGAGGCTGGTAAATTAAGGCTCTTCAAAAAGGAGGGGAGGCCTACATATCTTTTATGTTGAGTGACAAAAAGTCTGTACTTGTTCTGCGGTCTGATACAGGCTTTTCTGAGGTGGTTTTATTATTTGGTATTCCCCCTATGTAGCATATTATCTATATGGAACTTTTCTTGCTTGGTGTATCTGACAAAGTGAAATGCCTTGACAATGACCAACAAGTGACAGCATGGGAGTTCATACAGGCTGCAAAGAAGTTTGTGTTTAGATGTGGCACCACAAGGTTCCATTATTGTTAATTTTGCAGAGGCAAAGAGTGTCAGAATAACTGAAAACAGAAGACTCTAAAATGACAATGCCAAATGAGATGGTAGGTAGCACTTTGCTCATCTGAAAAGCTATTCTTCAACTGCTAGGAACTGAAGTCAGAGCCACAGGGAAGTGGAAAATGTACAAACAAGACCTGTTGTCTTATAAATGGCATCATGCATAGCTACCTACAAAGAGTACAGAGAGCACAGTAGCTAGTTGTACCATCCTGCACCATCCCCAGTGCACACTTCAGAGGTAAAGTTGAAACTTTTTCTGTGACACCAGAACAGAAAGAATTATGAGACACTGAACCATGAATTTTACTTGACAAGACATTGAAGAGGTAACAGCCCCAAGAGGCTCAGCAGGCTAATCGCCAAAACACAACAAAACTAGTTTGAAAAAATAGCTTGGCCATAATGAAACAGATCCATGGCACAGTGCAGAACACCTGAGACTGATGGACTGATGCTGTAACTGGGCATTGCTGGTTGGTAACATTTATACACTTTTTTTTTTTTTTTTTTTTTTTTTAATTGGGCAACAGAACTGTGATGCTGAAAACCTCTACTCATAGGTCTACAGGCCTGAGGGGTCCCTAACTTACTCTGGGGACTTGGCTTTTAAAGCCCTGAAGCCACATGAATTTCTGCTGCTAGACATGTACAGGACCTCACTCTCCATCCACAGGAATAAGTCATTTGGCTTCTAGCTCACATCCTATATTGACTGGTATCCATAAGGTGTTTATTCCTCCACTTGGTTTGCTAGCAGAGCTCCATCCATGAAGTATTTTGCAAGCTTGCCTCTAAGACAAGGACCATTGAAAAATGCAGCAATGGCATTTCTGCTTGTTAATACAGAAGAGGGGTATGCACACAATTTAAATGGTAGGGAACGCATGAGACCCAATCCCTGTTCCAAGGGACACTAGTTCAACATCTTTCCAAGAGAACTGCATCTCACTGTCACTCTCAGTAAGAAAAGGAACTTTTAGAGAAGTGGAATGGATGCCACTGCTCAGGACAGGAGTACGGATTATATCACAAGTACAGTCCTAATTAAGGTGCTTCAATCAAGTTGGGATAGGATTTATAATATATTCTCATCCTCAATACAGCTTCTTTATTGCAAATTGTAGGAGTTTCTTGTTCCCTGTGTGTTTTTTTGTGGAACCTATGCCAACAACCCTCAAGCACTTGATGCCAAATGGATTCTGGACTTCTCTTCAGGAACCAGGTGGTATTCATACAAATTAACTGTTGCTTAGCCTAATGATGCCAGTCTGACTGGGCTGTCTCCTTAGTCAATAGATTCAACAGCAATTCAGAGCAGGGCATTAATTTTAGATTTTTTTAACATATGCCATCACTTAGGGCCAACAGCTTACCTCTAAAGGATTTGCAAAATGTAATTCATAATGGCAGGGCTACTGCCAGGGGATTTTAAACTCTGCATCTTTTCTGGGAAAATCTTAGGGAGCTGCAATTTCAAAGGCATTAAGGACCTCCACTGTGAAAGGAATGCAGCATTCTTGGGATAAAGGTAAACTTTGGTGAGTGCTGGCTCATACTCCCAGTGAGTTTAAATGACAGAATTTGCTACATATCCTTTTTTTTTTTTTTAATAACAAACCTTAAATTCCATAAATAAAATCAGAGATAACGAGTGGATGAGTTGGGAATTGAACCCAGATTTCTTCCCTCTCATATGAGCAACTTTCTCTATCATTATGTAAGTGCTTGGATGAAAATGCCCCTAGATACTCCACTACAAAGCACTTCCTATGGTCAGGATAGCCTGGGAAAAAGCATAAAAGGTGTCTGACAAAAGAATTCAAGAAATAGATTTTTCACATTAATTATATCCATGAGATATCTTTTCCAAATTTTCCAGGATTTCTGCTATTCTTGTGCAATGTGTACACATGCACATTCTGTTTAGTCAGACAAAAAACCCCAAAAGCTGCAGAGTGCATTTATCATTTTTTTCTGCAGCAAATAAAGTTTATGCTACTCAGCCAAGGACAGGCTGCCTGAAACATCTCTAATACTATTGTGCTAATAGATGAATGCTCACATAAATATCCAACACACAGTTGCACAGACACAAGCACTGTAGCTGTTTATGCTTCCTCTTAAACTCTATAACCACCACATAAGTTATTTTTTCTGAAGCAATTCAATAAAGAGTTGACTCTTACCTGTCTATTTGTTACTACAGAAGAAAATTAATATATTTACTTACTGTCAAGTGAATTGTTTATTGAAAATTGTTTTAGAGGACAGTCAAACAAGTTAAGGGAACCGTGTCACTTTTTAGCATTAAAATTCCACAGCTAATCCACAAGACTACAGTAAGAGCTGGTACATTACATGCCTTATTTAATTCACTCCATTTGCCTATATTCTGTGACATCAAAAAAAATTTTTACAGTAAAAAGATCCAAAATACTAGCACGGATGCCCAAGGACACAAATAAGGTAACAAATAAGGACACAAATTAAGTTATATACATGTACATTGAAGAAAAAGGTATGCTCAAGGTTTCTAAATTTTAGAAAAATTTTGTAAACTGGGTTTGAATTTTTTTAATTATTATTATTATTATTTAACATTTGCTTAAATGTAGGTTTGTTTATCTTAAAATACAGATAATTTGTTTGGTAAGTGACATTTA
>JANIJG010008632.1:0-26744 GCA_024611175.1 Megaceryle torquata
CTCATAGCATTAACATTGGCCCATCGATCCAATCTATCCAAGTCTCTCTGTAGAGCCTCCCTATCCTCATGCAGACCGACACTCACGCTTAACTTGGTGTCATCTGCGAACTTACTGACGATACAAACTTACTGATGACAGTTTTATTAACCCCTCTCCTTGATTCTCTAAGGATCAAAAACTCAATCATCTCATGATCACTACACCCTAGATGGCCTCCACCTGGTAACCACCGTCAAAGGCTTTTCCTTAAACCAAACATTTGTTTAATGCTCAAAATCAGGCCTTCTGCCATTTTATACCTAATTAATAAAACCATGATCCAGTTTTGGTTGTGTTGTCCATACATTTCACAACACCTTTTACCTATCCAGTTGGTAGCTTGGGCACTGCAAGAAGTCTGCCATGCTAGCTCATCAACCTCTGCTCCTGGGGGCGGCATCTGAGCTTTCCTTCACCATTTTAGTAGCCACAAATTTAACCCTTGTCCCGGATGGAGCATACAGCCAGCTCCAGGCACTACTGCTTTTCTCTGAGAGAGCAGCAGTCAAGGATATCATTAGTGTCTCTCCCTACACATGTGCCAAGCTCAATCCTCACAGTCACCTGGACCTTCCTTGTGACACCATAGCTCCAGAGCCAAACACAGGAGTGTCATCGAAGAACAGTCAGCTACCCACAAAGTCCTGCCTTCATCGGTGACCTGTGGCCCCAGCTTTCTTGTCCTCTAGCACCCTGGCCCAGGTCCTGCTGCCACCAGCCAGAGGAAGGTGGTGGAATGTACTGCTGCCTCTCTGACTGAGGAGGTTCATCTGTGCCCATAGCTTAGAGATCGAGTCCTACTTTCCCCCATAAAGGTCTTCATCTTCGCTGACATTTGCCCATAGCATGTTGGCAGCGTTTGCTTTTGGATGCCAGCTGACTGAATCATATTTTTCTCATCTAAGGATGTGGATGTGCTGCATTTCTGTCACTGGGACTGAATAGACTTGGGAGACGGTGCATGGATATGTATGGTATGAATATAGGCCTTTCCTGGTCATCATGTCAATAGCTTTTCCCAGTATTGACATTTTGAGTGAAAGGTGGATTTGAAGGTCCTAAATGATCTGACAGTTGTCTACACTGGAGGTTAATGCTTTGTGTACCAGTTTGTAAAAGACAGAGTTCTTTTGATTTTCGGGGGCCTGTGATGGTCTGTGGATCTGCAGTGATTCTTCCCATAGCCAGGAGTAGGCTGAAAATATTGGGATTTGTAGCTTAAACCATTTCAGTTTCATCCTTCCTTAAATACTCCTGTCCCCCCTTTTCATACAACAACTGAGTCACCCCCACAGAGACCTGATCCTTTTCCAGGAAAAAGCTATCATCCTGTCCTCCACACTGATGTAGTAGCCATCTCTTAACATAGAATCATCAGGGTCAGAAAGGACCTCTAGGATCATCAAGTCCAACCTTCATCCTCCCATCTATCTATCCATTAGACCATAGCCTGAACATGCCTCTTAGCATTTCCTTCAAACACTTTTCACTTACAGAGAAAATCCTCCTATCCCATTGTAATAAACCGATATCTAAGGAAAAATGTTACAGTTGCTATTTGTTCTGTGATTGTGTTTAAAGTCTCACTCTGCAGTTTTGTACAAGAAACCAACCCCTTGTTGCACAGTGACCAGCAAGATATTTCAATTCTCCAGCACTTTGTTAGCAAAGAAATCCTAGAGCATTCAAAAATATAAAAAGTCCTAAGCAATAACATTTTGTGAAATTATAGTCATCTCCCTCCTCACTTTCAAAAAAGCATGAAATGAGATGGATGGATTTTTAGCTACAAGGTTTAACAACTGAGCAGGAAGGAAATAAGCTGTTTGACTGTATGTGAGTTAGCTAACAGTGTTTGCTCTGTTACAAGCCTGCTGATGCAGAGCTGTTTTGTTAAACTGGGAATCCAAAAATGTGGCTTCCATAAAACACATAGCAGCAGACTTCCGTGGATGTGTGCAGTCAGTCACAGAAAGTAGATAATTTGAAACCTTTGAGACTATTCTGTATTGTGGAGGAAATATTTTTACCCCGTAATGGCAAGAGCTCAGACACCCCCACACACGCACCTCCAGCCCCAAATCGGAAACTAGTGATTCAGCAGAATAGGGTCCTCACATTGATACTCAGAGGTGAAATGTGCACAATCCGAACAGACAGGAACACTTCAGGGGTAGGAATATGAGGTTTGTTAAACTTGCAATGAAAAGCACCTACATCCCAGCAAACTCCAACAATGCCTAGAAGGACAGGTGGTTTAGGGGAGCAAGAACAGACTTGGATTTGATATGCTGATTATTGGAAGGAGTTAAAAGAACAGTCATCATCAACCAGAAGTGTTGTCTAGTAAATGTCATCCCTTCTGATGCATCCTTTACCTCCTGCTTTCACAAAAAGCCAGGTGCTTAAACATGGTTAGCAAGATCCACTAGGCCCACAAAGCTCCTGATGAGCTCATTAGTTTACTTAAGAAACCCCTTCAGTTTCTGACCAAATCCCCCAGGAGAGTAAGTGGAAATAAACCATTTGGTTTATTATTTGGTTATTATTATTTGCTTATTATTTGTTGCATTTGCAACAGTTCAGTCCAGGGGCTAATTTACATAGGGCATTTCCTACAGACATCAGCCGAAAGCTGAGATAGCAAAACAATCCCCCATCCATCCCAGTCAGAGCACACACCTCTGAGGCACTTCTCAATTGCCCAGAGAAGTGCCAGGCAGCAGCAGGGCAATTCAAAACAGCCCCCTCCAGCTTCAGTGTGCAGCACGAGAAGGGGGCAGCTGTGCCAGCAGCCACTCCTCACAATGCTCCTTTGCCTCGCTGGTCACTGCTGCAAGTTCTGGCTCTACAGACCTGATGAGAAGTTGCAGTGTGCTGTTATTCAGCTCACCACAGAATTCTCTGCTGTTTGTATCTCAGTGCACTGGAGTTCTAACTTCAGTAGCTGCAATATCCTTGCTTCTCTTGACCTAAAACCAGTGGGGACAGAGCAAGGAAAGGGTGTCACAGGGAAGCTGACATAGAAAAGTAAGGTGGGAAGTGTTGACAGTGAGGCAATCAGGGAACAAAGCAAACCACATCCCCAACATTAGTTATGGGGCTCCTAGGATGGTTTATAGCATCAGTTTCCTGTACCCCCAGGGTTTCCCACCAACAGAGGCTGCAGGACTCCTCATCAGTGTTTCCTAGTGGCTGGCTAGGCTGAGGCCACCAGCACGCAGGTGTTTCCAATGTTATGGCCCTAAACTCAACTCTGGAAAAGGGTAGGAGACCACATCCACAGCTGAAGATGAGACACAGCAACCATGGTGCCCTGCACCCCTGACCCCTTTATGAGCCCACTGAAGTGCCGCTAGACCCATAGAAGCCAGGGCTGCTCACAGGGGATACCTGAGTGTATGGGCTGGCACCAGGTCAGAGCTCAAGGTTGCTGCTTCTAGATGATCCTCAGAAAAGCACAGGAGAGCTTGCTCTTCCCTCACCAACAGCAAAAACTGTGCAACAGCTGTCTGCAATGATACCACTGCTCTGCTCCCACTCCAGCTTCGGTTTAGCACACAACTGTGCTGGAGCTGCCCTCAGCAGGGGAAGGCCAGGCAGACAGGAGGCTGCTACAAGACCTAAGTGGCAACACCCAGTAGAAATCCACTACAATATCCTAGTGTGAATCCAAGGAACTTTTCACACTTGTCCTTCAAGTTTTGAGAGGGAGGTTGTGTAATCCCCTTAAAATGAGATCCCAGCCTGCAGTCCAGGAGGGCACAGACAGCTCAAAATAACAACTTAGCTCTTTCTAGAAGAGCAGAAAATCACTGTTGTTTTGATTTGTGGTATGACTAGACTGCAGTATAGCCTGTGGCATCTACCCATTCTCTCAGAGGGGTTATGTGAAGATGAGTCCCTTCACTAGATGTTCACTGTGTTGTCTGCTTGGCTTCAGCACACGATCAATGCTCAAGGAAGACTGAAGACCAATGAGTGGTTTGCTTCTTTGTTATCCAGGAATATTTTTTTTCTTTCTGAATTGGAGCCGTTTTGACTCTTATTGCAAGATAATCAAATGGGACCAGCAGAGAAATTAGGGAACATGATGTAACAGTCCTTTAGGATATGATCTAAAAGCCTTTTCTTGCCACAAAATTCAAAGCAGCCAAACCACAGGACAAAAACAGCTCAGAGCCCATTGTCTACTTTTCTTACACTGACAAGATGCTGATGATCTTCACTCCATGGAAAAACAACTCCAAAGAGTCACCCCTCAAACACGCTTTTTATATTCCATTTCCCCCATTTTCTGTATTCATTTCCCCAAGTATGTCCTAAACAACATCTACTTATATACCATATTTTACATGGAAGCAATTAGTTTTATATATTAATCATAATGCACATTTAAATCTACATTGCACTTGCATCCAAATCATCATCACATTGTCATGGTTATATTATTTATGATTATTTAACTGCCACCAGCCTGTTTAGGAAGAAAACAACTCTCATAGAGGACTCAGTCATTCCATCAGTTACCATACTGGTAGTTTCACTCCTGTAAGTGACAAGAAGCTGCAATATAGCTGAACATCAGCTATGAGCTTCTTACAGGCAACACAGAGTTCAAAAAATTCAATCCTGAAAGTATTATTTTCAGAAAAGATATTGTTACCTCTGACATCATATGTATAGGGGTGAACATGTATACTCCAAGACGCAGGCCAGGTAGATCTGGTACTTCTCAAAGATGACAGAGAAGGAAGAATTTTTTCAATTATCTACACAGCTGTCCAGAAGTCTTTATGAAATTACAGGTCAGGTTGGAGGGCAAATGTAGGCTTGGTTTTCCTGAACAAAGTCTCCAACAAGAACTTGAGCTGCAGACATTCTGTGGTGGTCTGTGCTGGATGGACAGTATTGATGAGAATAATGCATTTGTGGCAAAGCAGCTTCCTAGGGACCAGAAAAAGCCACAGGTAAGAAAACACATTAACTGAAGTAACAAACATCTGCTATTGGCACTTTAGCAGCCCACTCCTCAACAAGCACCTTCTTCTCTTTCCTACCCCAGCTACCTCCAAACACATCCTTGCCAGGTATTTCCACATAAGTTTATTTGAAATCATCAACAGATGGGGCTGATTTGATGGCTTTCACCACTTTTGTGTATGTGTTTGCTTTGGGTTTGCTTTTTTTTTTTTTTCCCCTGTTGCTTCACTGGTTACAAAAGGTTGAAGGAGGTAAAATAAGGCCCACAGAGTAGGAAGCAGAGTTTGTTTTGTTCTCTTCCCTACACTCCAAAAACACTCCAAGAATTTTGATGTAGATCCAGCTCATGTACTTGTGCCTTTTCCACAGATTGCCCCATGAGTCCCACAGATTCCCCCAGTTAAAATTCTGCTCACAGACAGCAGGCATGTGAGATGGACTCATCCAGTGGAACAGGAACTGCTCATCAACCTCCTGCCCTGTGCTTCTCTTTTCTGTGTTCTCCTTCTGCTTACAGGGAAACATATCGGAGGTTTAGCATACGCATATACACCCATGCACAAGCACTTCTTACCTTTATGGATCATCTGCCTTCTCCACCCAAGTCCCAGCCAGATACAAAATAATATGGAAGATGGAATTAAAAAAATGGTGTAGCCATTCGACCTGTGTCCCAGCACATGATGAAACACACGACACACACTGGAGCATTGCCTCGGTTTCCCCAGTAAATCTGCGTGCCTGGCCAAACCAGAAGCAGTGGTGTTCAAAGTCAGAAGAGGCAAAGTTGCTAAGGTAAGACCCTTTTTCCTTGACTCAAGCCTTGTCCTCTCACTTGTCAAGACAAAGCCTTCCACCTGAAATCATCTGTCTGGTGGTGGTTTTCTCATGCCATGAGAAAGCAGGTGTGCCAGTGTCCACAGGTACTCTCTGTCCAGCGTTGCCTCTGTAAAAATCCTTACAGAGAAAGAAGGTACATGGCTGGGGAAAAAGAAAACCAACCTCTTCCTTTTGTGGTGTTAGATCTAATCTCAGCTGACTGTGGCCTGACACTGAAATACTGAGCTACATGGCTGGAATTGATGGCATGGCTGAAGAGCTGGCTTGATCCTTAGCTGGCCTTTAAAAAAGAATTTTCTCTTTTTCTATTCATATCAGTATGAGGAAGGCCGAGATAACTAATGTGTGCCAGTTGGTCTTCCCCAGTCATGCTTTTTCTTTCACTGTCCTCCATCCTAAGGGTCTTAGCCCTTCTTCCCTGCAAAACCAGAAGAAGAAAGAAGGAAACTTTGAACTGGAGCTGAGGAATGCCTGTGTCATCACAAGTGCAAAAAATCCCACTGCACTTAAGATATTTTTAAAAGAAACTTTGCTAGTATAACACGAGTTATTTTTGAAATATAACACTGTCTTGATGAGAGAGAACCAAAACAAGAAAACAGAGTTTCTGATATATATAGCAAATAGGGTTAGAGACAACAGATCACATGCCAAACAGTGCTCTCACTGTCCCTCTGAAGCGCTGAACTCTAATTCTCAATCAAATGAATACTTTAAGTTTTGGTCTCCTATCTCAATTTTCTGATAAAACATTGGTCAGTATGCAGACCACATTTTCTAGAAATTCACTATATCTGTTCTCAGAGAAGAACTGAAGCAGTCACTTGTTTAGATGTATTCAAATATTTTCAGTTCCTCTCCCTATCAAAGGTGTAAAATTCATTTAAACAGTTACATCCATCCCCTCAGAGGTCTTTAAATCACACCTGCCTTGGTCAGTCATGGCCAAGTTTGACACAGGGAAATGTGCAAAACTCTATACATCATACCTACAAAACAAAGAGCCCACTCCACCAACAGAGTTTTAACTAATTAATTTTTTTTTTTAATTTGTGGAAAATGGTAATTCCAACTGGGACTTTCCCCCCAGCCCCCCAGGTTTGGTGCTGTTTTTTTCCTTGGAAAAAGTCAGACCTAGAGTGGCATCTGTGGTTACTACACTCAAGTCAAAGTGGCCCTATCAAGTGCTCCATTTGTGAAATAATAGGCACCCAGAACAGGGAGCCTGAGGTTCAAGTATAGGATTGAACATAGGTCTCCCATATCCTGGGTGAAACAATCCACCCACTCCTCTGCCTGTGGTTAATCAACCTCTCAGATTTCAAGAAAAACATAAAACTCTGGCCTTCTCAATTTTGAATGAGAACACTGCAGCTGTGAGAAGCCAAACAGTAAAGAAAACATTTCCCCAAATTGTGTTCTAGAACAGGGAGGGAATGTACAACTTGAACTTAGAATGCCTGGGTTTGTTGTTTTTTTCCTAAAAAATGTCATAGAATCTCATAATTTTCAAAATGGCTTATGTAAAGCCAGGCTTACAAAACAAGATTTGTATGCATACCAAATCTAAACTTCAGGTTTATAAAAGCCATCTTTATTATATATATACTTTTAATTGCTGGGTTTTCATAATCAAAACATAGATCTCTTATAAATCCTAGGTCTAATTCCACAGGGTCCCAACCATTTTGTTATCTCACCTCCCATTTTTGGGTTTGGTTATTTTTGCACCATAAATCAGAGAATCGGAGCAGTCCACTCCCGAGGAATGCCCCTGAGCCCGTGAGGGCTGGAATATGGGGCTGGATGGAGAGGGAGGCAGTTTGCCTTTTGCCAAGGGGGAACCACCCACACACTGTGGGGACAGGATGGGGGCCCAGTCATCATCTGAATGGCTCCACTGCCAGCAGGGGAATGAAGTAAAGCAGATACAAACAACTAGAAATGCTGCCAAAACATCGGGCTCTGAGTCCTCCGGAGCCTGTGGATGCTGTAATCATTCATTGTCTGTTGAAATAGGTTCTTGATTTCCCCGTATTTGCTGTCATCACTGCTGACTTCTACTTGCTGGAAAAAAGTTAATGCAACACACACCAACGTGTTGCAGTGCCTTTGGTTACACCTTCCCAGTTCCTCCCAAAGGACCTAGCCACCACTCACTGTGGTTGCAATCTCCTGGCTTGGGATTTTTAAAGAGCCTTCTCTCAGTTATTCGTGGTCTTTCCCTCACTCACTCTTCTGTCATGCTGTGCTCTAAGCTCCTACTCTCAGAGCTTGTCTGTAATACGAAGGAGCTATTGCTCTGTGGAGCACATTTCCTCTGCCCGGAGAACAGCTGTAGTCCTAAACAAGTTAAGCAAAGCTGTGCAAAGACATTGGGCCTTCAAAATAGGTGTCTAGCCAGGAAAGAGAAGGTGAAATCGTTGTTATATGTCAAGTGCACACTTATCTTTCTTGGGCACTTTATAGACAAGTCCTAATGTTTCTGTAGGAAGTCATCAAAGCAGCTTTGTTTATAATCACCCTGCCTGAGGTTTCAAAAACACACAAGACCTAAATTTTATTATAGCAATACTAAACGAGCTGATAATCCCCCTAATGTGCATATTTTCATTTGAAATTCTAGAGCATAACTGAGTTCTAAAGCAGAAACAGTCCTGTGAATAGGGAGCACTTAGGTTCAACCTATAGGTCATCAGCTGTCATTAGGTCAAAACAAAAGCACAATGGATAAACCAGCATTTCTGTGCACTGTCCATTTACATATACAATGCCATGGTGTGAATGGACAGTCGTTTGTCCCCTGCAAAGCTCTTCTGCACAGCCAGTTCTTGTCCCTCTCTTAGCTGTACATTTTAGAGTGACATGTTTGCAAGCAGAGAACTAAAAAAAAAAAAAAAAAAAAAAAAAAAAAATCAGTTTCTGGACTCAAACTTGTATTTTAGATTTGCTTGATGCAAGCCATTACAGACTATAACTTTTCCCAAAGCAGTGAGCAGATGTGAACAGATATATACCTCATATCCTATTCCAGGCATTGCTGAACAGCCCCGGTCTGAACAAAACATGATGTATGTGAACAGCATCCAATTGCATGTTTTAAACAAGATTGACTAAGATTAAAAAACTCAAAGGATTTCCACTAGACAGTCTCCTGGTCGTGTTTCAGGGACTGCCTCAGAAAACCTCCTGTCTTTACATATTCTATGTAAACTCTTCTCTCTTACTAATGCAAGCTACAAGTAGCAAATGTTCACGTCATAGTGATGCTCTGCAGCAAGATGCATCACACAGTCACAGAATGGTAGGAGTTGAAACGGACCTCTGGGGACCAGGTTGAACAGGAACGCATCCAGGTGGGTTTTGAAAGTCTCCAGAGAAGGAGACTCCACAACTTCTCTGGGTAGCCTGTTCCAGTGCTCTGTCACCCTCAAAGTAAATAAGTTTCTCCTTATGTTTAGGTGGAACTCCCTGTGTTCTGGTTTGTGCCTGCTGCCCCTTGTCCTATCACTGGACACTGCTGAAAAGAGACTGGCCTCATCCTCTTGACACCTGCCTTTTAGATATTTATAAACACTGAAAAGATCCCCTCTCAGTCTTCTCCAGGGTCAACAGCCCTAGGTCTCTCAGCCTTCCCTTGTAAGTGAGATGCTTCAGTCCCCTAATCATCTTTGTAGCCTTCTGCTGAACTGTCTTCCAGTAGTTCCTTGCCTCACTTGAACTGGGTAGTGCATAACTGGACACAGTACTCCAGATGTGGCCTCACTATCTCAGAGTAGTGGGGGAGGAGAGCCACCTTCAACATGCTGGTCACACTCTTAATGCTTTCAGCAAAGTGTTAGCTTTTCTTCCTTGATTAGCTACATGCTTATAAACATGCCTAATAATACTGTAACTTAGTCCTGTTTAAAGAAAGTGCAAACAGCTCTTCAAGCACATTCACATAATGCAGACATTACCTTTCTGTATCACCAACAGCCCATATTGGCCTTTCTGGCAGTAAGCTACCAATAAATATATAAATAAATAAATAAAGGAAAAAACCAAACAAAACAAAACCCCCAAAAAACCAAACAAACAAACAAAACCACAAACAAACAAAACACCCACCACAACAAAAGGCAAGCAGTGGTACAGACAGGTAACACAGAGACTAAGACATTATTAAAACTGCTCTCTTCCTGAATTGCATGGCAGGACCATGTAATTCAACACAGAGAGGAATCAGAAGAGGAAAAGCTCACCAAAGCAGTGTCAGATGATCAACATCTGCCTTTTGCTCCAACCAGGACATTCACTTTCTTCCCTTTTCCTCTGATTTCCCCCAACTGCTACAGGACTCTACCCATCCCTGTTTCAACAACACTGCATACATTTCCCCTAATTGATGTCTCCACTCTTCCAGTCCCACACTTCCTCCTTCCTCAGATTACAGCATTCACAAATCACAATGTCAGCCTTATTCCCTGAGCTCCCCAGCTCACTAGCAGGTTGTGTGGCAAACCAAAAGTATGTTTTCCCCAGGCTATATGGTGATGCATGCCTGAGTTGGACTTGCTGTTTCACCACTGTCACCATTGCCTTGACAGAAAAATGTAAAACACCATCCTAGAAGCCCCATTATGGTAGAGTTTTCCTATCTCCATCAGATTTATTTGAACACCCCTAGCCACGTAACTTCTCATCAGCAGAAAGCAGGAAACTGCCCTAGCAGTCTCCAGGCTGCTGGGATTTCTTGTCAGTTTAGTCCCCTTGCAGCATGTCTGCCAGAGTGACAGCCTGCCAATACTGTCAAACCCACCACCCAGCCTACCTGCACGAAGTCTACATCAGCAGATAAATGAGTCATCCTAAAGCAGGAGAGAACTCAATAAACTCAACAATTTATTTCCATGGGCAGGAAAATAATGAGCAGAGCATCGTACCCTTTTCCTTGTTCTGTTTCCTATTGCCACTTGTTGCATCGCTAGGACTTCTGCACATTTTTATCACAGTCTGAGGATTTACATTTCTCTGGACTGTTTCTTGAAAGAGAAGACAAATGCAGTATGAATGAGAAAGGAGGTTTTTGCCATCTGACAGTGCTGCCCAGGAGAGCAGATGTCACTGCAAGAGTGGGATTAGCCTCTCTAGTGCTGCTCCTGCACCCAGCCCCTCCTCTGCTCCCTGCTATTTCTGCTTCAGGCATTTTGCTGTCAATAAAAAGAGATCTGTGCAGACATTTCAGGCTGTAACAGCTGACTGAGGAGCTGGTTGTCATCACAAACAGATTCCACCTCTTCTTCCTTCATCTAGATTCTCTCTCTAAAGCCACCAAAACTTGATGCGTTGCTGATCTTGCTTTCAACCAGCACTAGATCCTCTTGTGGTGTTGAAAAAGACCACCTCCTCTCTGACCTCGTGGTGATAGCACAGGGCAAAAGTGAATGTTTTGGAAAGGTTCATGAACATCTTTTTGATTGTGCCTCACTCCAAGTGGTCAAAGGATGGTCATACCCAACAAACATTTTGTTCCATTTATAGTAGTGTGATCTCTATCACAAAAACAGGCCTCACTGAACTAAGAGCCCTTCTCAAGGGATCTAAACTCTGCCTTACTCATGCTATATATTTTCTGCTTCCCACCAGTGTGACGCAGTGCCTTGTATTGAGCTTCCCATCCTAGGTGCTCACTGTTTTGCTGTTTGCCAGAGATGCTTGGGGTAATTCCTACTGCTCCCCATAACGTGGCAGCTTGCACTCCCCACACCAGGCAGTAGCTCTGTGAAGGACAATGCCTCAGAGGCTGGGGAAGCTTAGGGCTTGCTGTGTGCAGACGTCTTGAGAGTCTGGTAGCTTCTGCAGTGAACACCAAATTCACTAGGTCCCACGCAGTGACGTGCTTGGATTGTGTTGGGTGACTCAGACTTGGCTTTATCATTAGGGAGGATGTAAGGATAAAGATTCTGCACATTCACTTACAGGAGCACAGTAATGGAGTGGAACTATGAGAAGATAAAACCCAGAAAGAGCTGCTGAGATGATGCTTGGCCATGATCTGAGTGCTAATTCCCTGGCCTGCTTACAGCTCACTTTCCCTGTAGCGATCTTGGACAAACTTCTCTCTTCTTCCAGCTGTTAAGGAAGGTCACCATAGAAACCATGCTCCAGGCAGAAGGCGACCTACCTACATCTTGGTCCCTCAGACTGGATGGCAATGCACACCACCTCCTCTAGGCATAAAACTTTTAAACATTTTAACCAAGGCAGCTTTCCACAGCCTACAGCCTCCTTCAAATATGATACAGCATGAGCAATCGTCACTGCACACGATTTCTTTTGATGCTCTGCACAGAGTGTATACATGCCATAGAAACTCAAATACAGTTCACAATTAGCTTAAGCTGTGGTGCTTCTGCCTTTTCTTCTCCCTCTTCCTCTCCTCCAAGGCAATGGCCACATTTCTGTATTTGAGGGCATGAGCTCTGTTTGGGATGTCCCTGGATGTATGGCATATTTGCAGCCAAGGAAAAGCAGAGTCACCAGTATATCATGCTCACTGTGCACCGTGGTAAAGTTAAATTACAATGCATGCAACAACCACCTACATGTATGCACAAGAGGGACGACATATCCACGATGAATTAATCACTATCATTCCCTTCAACATACCAGAATTCTTATTTCAGCCCTTGATTTCCCAATTGTAAATACATAAAAAAAAAGGTTCCTATATTTACAACCGTAGCTCAGCATGATATAGCATCAGGGAGATGGAGACACTGTTCTAATGTGTCTCTTTTCAGACCAGAACCACCCCCAGTTTTGATTAGTCTGACTGCTTCCATTTTCTCTGTTTTATGTTTCACTCCCTTCCCCTTCCCCTTCTTACTGTGCTGAGAGGCTGCTTGGACTCCATGAAATATTCCTTCATTGCTCTCACATCCAAGTAGAAAAGTATTTTCAATGACCTTTTGGAAAAGAAGCTGCATGACAGTTAGTTCCCCCATAAGCAGGTCAACAGGTGAGCACGCAGTTCTTTTACCTTTGAGATCTATCTTATATTTCTGTCAACCAGCTTGAAATTCTAAAGTGCTCTGATGTGTTTGAAACCACAGGTCCACATCTGCAGAAGTTATAGGGGCAGCACCTTGTTCTGGATGCTACAAAGGAGGGGGATATTTGTTAGCAACAGGGTTTGGGCCATAGTGATGTTGCACACTTCACAGAGTTAGATTTAGCACTGTACGACTCATGGGGAAAAGCCAGTGATATGAACCACTCAGGTCATGAACTCACCTCTGAGCTACAGTAGGAGCTCTCTCCTGTCTTTGGCAGTCCCCGCACCACTGCGGGTCAGAGGGATTCTCTCTCCTGTCCATCTCTTCTCCCTGTATGCCCTACTGAGGATCCCTGGTGGCTACAGTGCAGTCTGATTACCTGTGCATGTCACCTCCCTTCATCACCCATGCACAGTGCCACACACCTCACTCCCTACAGCACTTCACCCTCCTCTGACTGCCCTGGGTGGGAAGAATAGACACTCCCTGCAAAAAGGAACTGCTATTCCAGGCTCCAGAGTTATTCCCAAGTGAGCTTATAGATGGGGATGGCTCCCAAGGGCTTTATTGGGAAAAGCAAGTGGTTTTCAGGGATTTGGTTTTCAGAAGTATGCAGAAAGTGAACTCTTCTCACATACATAGAACTCTCAAATTAAAATGAGTTTTCAACAAATTCCTCAGCCATCTGTAAAGGCAACCTGTTTTCAGAGCTGGATTTCCTGGGACCATTGAGGACAATCAGCACAAATGACAGAAGTGTGTGAGGTGATCAAGAAAGCACTGGGAGAATATCTGCATCACTTTTACTAAATAAAGCCAGAAGGTGCTAAGTTCAAAGAAAGGAAAAGGGGAGTCTCCTTCCAGCAACATTCAGTTCAACTGTAGGAACACTTGCCACAAGATGTTGTGGATACTAGAAGTTTAAACAGATTTAAAAAGTGATGGAATAATTACTGAAAAAAAGAATGCATCCGGGGTTATTATATATACAGATATCAACTCTGATGCAGGAGAACCCAAAACAAATGCTGCTGGAGGCAGAGACAACATATTGGGAGTCACTACATGCCTGCCTTGAGCTTTGGTCACCTCTGTCATTCAGTGATGGGGATGGGCTCTGAAGCTGGATGTACCTCTTGTCCTGGTATGTGACAGCCTTTCCTACACTTCAGAGGAAGGTGACAGTGGGAAGGGAGTGACTGGGATAGGGTGCTGGGCATGAAAGAGAGATGCTCACCTGCTTCCCATGTTCAACCCAATGGTTGTGCCAATCCAGCCAATACCAGCAGTTTTCCATCCTGCCCATGGAACGGGCATCAGTGATTGACAGATAGTGCAGAAAGATGACCATAGATAATAAAAAAGGTTTCTGGCAATCCCCAAAGCATTTGCAATATGTCTGCAGCCCATCAGCGTGCTCTGCAGCACTCCCTGACTTTTACATCCTCCTCCAGCTCTTCCTGCTGTTGATCAAATCTGCACTAATCTACACTTAGTGCTCCGTACCAGCGAGTCAACCTTGACTTTTTGGGGGAGTGTGAACTAACCTGGTTGTGGTGCAGATGCTCATGAAGAACAGGTCCCAGCAGATCCTACGGGCTGCTAACGCCTACGCTGGACTCGTGCGATACCTCCCAGTTCTCCCTCAGCCCCGCATCTCACCACGACCACCCTCAGCTCTCCAACCGTCCTCTCACCGCACCCCAGTCCTGCACGATCCTACACCGCCCTTCCCCGCAGCAGCCCGCAGCTCCCCGCGCCCGGCCAGCCCTCCTCCGGAGCCAGGCTGGCCCTCCCCGGGCTGCCCAAGCCAGGGGGAGGAGGGGAGGTGTGGGGACGGACGACAATCCCGGCAGGTCCCCAGAGCTGGACGGGCACCGCCACCTAGGGACCCGGCAGCAGAAGGCTGCGGCACCCCGGTACCCCCCCGCCACCGGGGCACCGGCAGCTCCGACTCGTCGCCGGCGTGTGGAGGCTCCTCAGGAGCGCGGCTGGACAGAAAACAAGAAGGCACGCAGAATGAGAAGCACTGATTTTGGCATCGCGGGGCTGTCGGCAGTGAGAAAAGGGGCCGTCTTGCAGCGTGCCATGGAAACCTCCTCAACCTGGCACACAACCCTGAAAGGCTGGGTAACCTTCTTTTGGGGTGCTCCTAATTTGTTGTTTTGGTTTGGGTTTTTTTTTCACTTTTATTCTGGGCCATTTCTATTTTTAGTGTCTATCACAAGGACTCTGCACACATCTGAAGACCTATCTGACAGCTGAAGAACAGATCATCACCTGGTTTTGCCCCTTTTCAAAGAGCACTTCTTTTCTTGCAGTGATCATGCCTTGGAGAAAAAGACACCTGGGCATAGTATGGGTCCTGTGCCCTATCCTATAGTGCAGTCATGCTCAGAGGGCTCCCAAATCCACCCTCAGCTCACACACCTTCTCCCTCCCTGCTTAGGCTGTGGCTGTATCCTTCCTCACACCAGCACCTGCGTGTGTTCTTGTACCTGCTCAGTGGAGGACCCCCCTTCTTCCCACCCTCCCCTTCACGCTGCTGTGGCACTGACTGATTACAATCCACAATGAACTTATCACCCCCCTTCTCCCCCTGTCCGCAAGCCCTCTCCCAGGACATGCTGCATTGCAGCACCAGTCACATTCCACCTGCATTAGACACCCCAGAAAACAGATATTTCACCTTTGAAGTTGAACTCATACTGCCGAGAACCTGCTTGAAACTGGACAGTGCCTTTCTGGCCAGCCTGAAATGCCTTCACCTGTGTAGATGTTACAGTGACAACACAGTGGTTTGGAGACTAGAAAAAGGAGGAGAATTATCTATCAGAAAAATGTCTTGGCTTAAAGAGCCTGCAGAGCAGCATAGCATTTTATTTGCTAACCAGGAGTAATTGTCTACGACTTGGAGTTTCCCAGTGTACCCCAGCCCTATATCCCACCTCCTGCCAGAAGCTGTTTGCTGGACATTGCTCCGTCCCATTACAGCATGCGCAGAAAAGGTCTGATGGGGTGGTGTATCCCTAGCATCCCATCCATCTCTGGGGTCTGTGCTACTTGTCACCATCTCAGCCCTTCCACACAGGATTGGAGAACATCACCATGGCTCTCAAAATGATCATGTTCTGCTACTGGTCCTTGTCAGGATGTGGGGTATCTTTCTGTCTCTCTCTTCTGCAGTGAGTTGTTAGGATTTCCAAAAGAAGAGAGGACTTTCCTCACAGACACATGTACACAGCGTAAAAATTGTTCAAATTAAAGCAATTTTGAAAGGCTCTGGTTTGGCCCAGAAAATAAACAGCATTCAGACCTTGACCTCAGTGATTTAAGTGGAATTATGAGAGGCTGCTAAATACATCAAAATGCATGTGCTCCATGGGGAGAGGCACTGAGCAAGACCCAAGGCGTGTGAAAGACACAGCTTATGAAGGGCAAAAGAAATTACAGCCCTTGAGGTGTGGCCAGCCTGCTGCTGGTTAGAGTCATCCAGCCAGTACCAGTGGTTTTCCTATTGACCATGGGCGAGCACCAAGGTGTGACAGACCAAGAGGAAAGATGTAGAGGTGGAAGGAAAAAGCAAATAAGTACCTATGGAAATCAGAAACCTGTTTTCACCCCTTCCAACCTCTGCATTTACCTCCTCCTGCCAGTGCAGATATTGCAGCCTTCCCATCACCAGCCTAGGCAGGTCACATGTGAGAGGACACTTCCAGTTCTGCCTCTCCTCACCTCAAGAGGTCCAGAAAGCAAAACTGTTCTTCATGGTACTTATGACAAAGGAGAAGAGAGACAGTAAACAGCATGACATTTGTGGCTGGACACCTGAATCACATCACTTCATGACAAAGTGGCCAAGATATGGTGCAACACACAACTCAGCACCCCACAACCCTCTGCCTGCTGTAAGTACACAGCAGCCCAGGGGCAATCCCAGTACCGTGCCCAGGGCCTGCAGTGGCCAACAAGCCTTCCCAGGGGCTCGAAGCCAGCCAAACCTATCCCGATGCCGGAGTGGCAACAACAGACCTGGGGATGTCACTTCTCCAAGCTACTGCAGACCTCTCCCCATCAGAACCCCAAAGCTGGATTGATACCATCAGCTAGGGATGTGTCATGTGAGAACTGAGCACCTCACACCTCTCCTCCAGCTGGCTCCTGCCTCCACCAGACTCATTGTTTGGACACTGGTAACTTTCTATTGTCCTCAGCATCACAGAATCACAGAATTTTAGGGGTCAGAAGGGACCTCGAAAGATCACCTAGTCCAACCCTCCTGCCAGAGCAGGATCATCTAAAGTAGCTCGCACAGGAATGTGTCCAGGTGGGTTTTGAATGTCTCCAGAGAAGGAGACTTCACAACCTCCCTGGGCAGCCTGTTCCAGTGCTGTCACCCTCACCATGAAAAAGTTTCTCCTTGTGTTTACATGGGGCCTCCTGTGTTCCAGCTTGCACTCGCTGCCCCTTGTCCTATCATTGGACACCACTGAGAAGAACCTGGCTCCATCCTCCTGACATTCACCCTTTACATATTTATAAACATTAATGAGGTCACCCCTCAGTCTCCTCCAAGCTAAAGAGACCCCACTTCCTCAGGCTTTCCTCATAAGGGAGATGTTCCACTCCCTGCTCATATTTCTCTGGACCATGTCTTCAAAGAAAACATGAAGACAGGCAGAAGTAGAGCAGCTATTCAAGAAATGCATGGTCCTACTGCATCCCACTGCCACAGCATGATGCAGGCACTAGAAATCTGCAGCAGTTCAAGAAAGGCTGAACAAACCCACAGGAGAAGAAAAATCCATTAAGGGCCGTTAAACACACATGTTATCTCAGGCTTAGGAATTCCCTGAGCTGTACATCAATAGCAGCAAGGGATGTACCACTACCTGCTGCCCCACCAGCCTCCTCTTCTCCAGGGATCTAGCCAGCTGCTGCTGGATTCAGGAGCCAGACTGGCACGCTTTGGCATATCCCTGTTCAGCCATTCTTATATAGAAGCAAATATGAAAAATTGCTAACACAGCCATACCTGTGGCTGCCTTCTCTGTGTTATTCTCACACTGTGAGGTAATTTTGTCCAGTGCTGCTCTCACCTGAACTGCAGCGGAACTCTCCAACTCATCCTCTTGTCCATCCAGAAGGCTCCTCTTTTGATCCCATCCCACAACCAGTTTTGAGCTGTCACAATCCCACTCCTCAAAAATGCACGTGAGCACTTAAAATAATATCTATACACAATTTAGGTCATCTCTTTTTCTTCGAATGTCACCCCATCCTTTTTGTTCACACATATCTGTCACACCAACAATGTCCTTCTCAGCAAAGAGCACCACAGTTGAGCAGCCACCAAGGGTGATGGACAATCACAGGCTGTCTGTCATGCAGCTCTCCTCCTACACAGCCTCAGCAAATTCAGGTCTTCTCCTCAGTGCTTCCTCTTTCACAACTCCTCCCTTGCTCATGGTGCCACGTGCATCATGAACTACATGTTAGTATTAAGTTATGCTCCTAATACTTTTCCACTTTTTCCTGTGTGTTGAACACCATGACTTTATTTTTCTAATCTATACATGACTGGAGAATAAATCATATGAGGACCATGTGAAGGAGCTAGGTTTGTTTAGTTTGAGGAAGGGGAGGCTGAGTGGAGACTTCATCACTCTCTACAACTACCTGAAAGGACATTGTAGAGAGGTTGATGCTGGTCTCTTCTCTCGGGTAATTAGTGATAGAACCAGAGGGAATGGCTTCAAGCTGAAACAAGGTAGGTTTAGACTGGACACTAGGAAAAAATTCTTCATGGAAAGAGTGGTGGGATATTGGAATAGGCTGCCCAGGGAGGTGGTTGAATCGCCATCCGTGGATGTGTTAAGAATTGCTTAGATGTAGCGTTGGGGGATACAGTCTAGGGGTGAACTTGTAGAGTAGGGTGAATGGTTGGACACGATCCCATGGGTCTTTTCCAACCTAGATGATTCTGTGACTGTATAGGTCTCCAATAGCTCCAGAAATTAAATCACAAAGTTAAAGATAAGAATGTGAAATGCTATGTATTTATATGTCCCAGTCAGACACAAACAGCACTTCCCTTACTTCCCCAATTTACACAATTTTCTATCAAGTGCTTCTAAACATGTATGCTCCCTCTGGCTAAGACAGACAGTTCTGTGGGTTATGGGGCTACATGAGGCATGTTCAGGAGAGAACTCTCGCTACAGAGTTAGCAGCACATCACATGTACTAAATAAATCATAAAAAAGTGTACTACCTTTTAAGTTTTCTCATATTTCTGTGAATGAAGTCAACATTTCAGAGTGCCTTCGTGATCTGCCTGGAACACCTTCTCCACATGGGCAGATGTCACCAAGGCTGCAGACTAGGTTGAAGGCTATAGAAATTAAAGTAATGACAGTGTCTGTTAAAGGCAATTGGCTTTTAATGTTCTTTATAGGATCTGTGTAAAAGTTTAGCATAACATTGAAAACAAAGTAGTGCTGCACTACATGTTAGAGAAGCAGCTTTCCGAATACAACTTTTTCAGCTTTCCAGTGAGTCATGACATTACCTGATGTCCACCCAAAATTCTATAATGTATAGCAATGGATATGTGGGCATGTGAACAGGCAAAAAAACCCAGCCCTGACAAAGATTTTAGCTTCTCCCAGGACAGAGTGCTGTGCTTACAGGTGACACGCAGAAGCTCCTCTCAGAGTATCACTGACACTCCAAGGGTTGGCCAAGACTACAGGACTATGAAGAAAGCCTGTTTTCCACCTGACAGGCAGTCTTTGCAAAACCCCAAACAGTCAAAGCAGGACTTCTCCACTGGTGGCTGGGACTTGGAGGTGGGTTTTGGGGAATTTACCTGCTTCCTGTACATGATCTACTGCAGGGAATTGTCCAGCTGGTGCCAGTGGGTTTCCATGCTGCCAAATGAGCATCAGGAATGATCAAAAGTGCAAAGCTGTCTCAAAAAAATATGAAAGGGGAAAAAAGGAACGGGGGAGAGAGAGGGAGAGCAGCTTCTGGCAAGTTGCTTAACAGTAGTCTTCAGAGGGAAACCCAAACCCAGCAGGAATTCCTGGACCATTGTCATAATTTCACAGACCAAAAATTTGTCTGGTTTCCATATCCTCAGGGAAGAGAACAAGTCCTAAAAGGTTTTTGGTTTCCTTTTTGGCCTGTGCTTGAAGCCAGATGTGCCATTTTCTGCCCTCTGAGTGTGCCAGCACATGGTATATACACTAGGCAGATGCGTGACCCTGGTTAGATAGCAACAGTATTATTTGTTTGTTACTGATGCATCACCTGTAGAAGTCAATATCTGAGTTTCCTTGGGTTTCCCAAGAAAAAACTCAGAAGATGTGGGAATAGATCACCTGGCTACCAAGTCCACATCCTGCATGATGCCCCCTGTGATGAGCAACAGCTTTCACAATCCTCATTAATTTACAGAGTCCTTAGAGGATTCTGTTCATTTTTGTCTGAATTGTCAGCATTTAGGCAGAGAGGAGTCCTGCTAACAGCCTTCCCAGCAGCTATGTAATGAAGCTTTTGTTTTACTTAGGAGTCCTGTTAGCTGTGTTTCAGATTCAGGAAACTGCCTAGACACCACATGTTAACAGGAGAAAGTAGCACTAGAAGTTGAGGGAGGGTGCAGAGAGGGTGGGTGGAGAAGAAAAATCCAGAGCTTGATCTGGGAAGCAAAAGCAAAGTCAGTGAGCAGGACATACCATGGAGTTACTCAGACTAGACAGAAACAGCAGCAGCTAGAGGAAGTCCTGATGGGAAAAATATATTTTTGATAATGCTGTGACAAAGTTTAGGGATGGTTAGTTGCCCCCAGTTTCATGCAGTGAAACTAATCACATCTCAGAATATACTAAAGAAATGTAGAGAAAGCATTGTGTTAGTAAAGAATTTGAGTTGCTTGGTGGAAAAAAAAACAACAACAAAGGAAGGCATTTTTTAGAGACATTATGATAGATGTGAGGACTTTCATTCAAAGAAGTTATGTAAAGGGAGAGGTTGCGTAATCACTAATATATGACATCAGCTTGTATGAGGATTGAAGAGGAAACAGGATGTGGAAAAGACCCTTAGAAGAAACTGCTTAAGCTGAGCAAAAACATAAAGGTCAGATGGCCTTCAGGACAGAATAGATCACAGCTTGAGATGGATGCTACAGGTAAAAAAAAAAATCATAAACTTACAAGAACTTTCAAAAGCAAAACAAACTGAAAGATGAAAGGGACTATCTGCAAAATACAGTCAGAAAGAGTCTGCAAGAAGCAAGAGTGAAAAGTGTTAAAGAAAGCAGAAGCCAATGTGACTTCTAAGATCTCCCTTGGACTCAGTAACGGGAAAATTGTATTGAAATAAAAATAATTAAGGAGACCAAAGCTGAAGATATAGCCCAAGAAAAATGATTCAAAGAACACACAGTGAAATAAAGTTTCTCCTTGGGAATGGGTAAAGACACAGCTTTCTTCAGTGGTGGGGATATCATGTGTAGACACTTACCAAGTATTTATGGGTTGAGCATTGGCACGCTGATTAATGGGTCCTCTGACATTGCAGTAAAGTATCTGAAAGGAAACTCTAAGCTTATTAAGAACAGATGGGTAAGAACCAGGTCAGTCTTTCTTATTGCTTCTATTTGTAAGCTAGATAGAAAAGTAATCTTGGAAAGACAGTTTGAGTTGTTCTGGGGAATAGTGCCTAGGACTCAACACACCATGACAATAGTTTCATCAAAAGAAACAGGACTGCAACAGAACAGGAGAAAATAGAAAAAAGAAAAAAAAAAAAAAATTGTTCCCTGAGCTGTAAAAGTCTGATTCCTATAGATCTGTCTCCTGCAGCCCATAACTGAGAACCCTGCCTGCCCCCAAACCCAGCCCTCCATCATTACCACAGCTACACAGTGATTCAGAATTGTTATTCCCTTGATCCAGAAAGTCTTGTTAAATAATGCAATTGCTGAGCATGTCATGCCAAGAACAATATATGTGTTTTCTTCACCTGGCACTCATACAGTGGCTGTGCCAGGTTATGGGGCTCAGGTTCATTTTTAGGAGTTTAAATGTTCTGGAAAATAACATGCCATTCAGCATATTCAATCAAGCATTAAGTTTCTACAGTTTAATTATCGTGCAATAAATTCTGTCAAAATTGTTAAAAAGGATTCTTAAATATGCTGAAAAGTCAAATACTGGTGCCACAGTAAATTAAAAGAAAGCCTCAAAACTTTCTGAGGTGTTATCCAATAGAAATCCTAGAACAGGTGTATGAATATGTAACCAACAGCATTAAAACCAGGGACACTGGGAAGTCTCAAGAGCACTACGAGAAAATCAATTAGAAGTGTGTTACAGTGAAAAGATCACTTGAGCTAACACCTTTGCACAAGCCCTCTCCTGCTGGTCTCCTGCAGCTGTCACACTCCCAGAAAACCTCCCCATGTCCACGAAGATGACATGCTCCTATAGCACCCTCCTGACAGGGACCGTATTCTAAAGGTGGAGAAGTAATTAGCCAAGATACCACCTGATCATTTAATCTCATGTTGAGGGCAGCCTCACTCCTTACCCTTGTGCAGAAGAAGCTCAGTGAACTGTGGAGGCTCTAGGACAAGCCAACCCTGACACCTGCCCAGCTGGCACTGGCCTGCCTGGCAGGGAAGGCAACAAATGCCACAGAAATCAGTTTGGCTACTTACTGTGTTTCTCATCAGATCTTTTGAACCACCACCTCAGCGACTCTGAAGCTGTCAGTCCCATGCGTGTGAGTCAAGAAGTCATTTAAACCTTTCTTAAGAGGATAGGTAGGTCTTCAAATACTTTTTTCAGGGGGGAAAAAAAAATAATTAATTGAAAGCTGACAGAGTATATCCACACTTAGTGCCTTCCAGTAAGTGCACGTGTTGCTGGTGGTGTTGTATTTCTTCTCTAAAAGGGTGCTGAGGAATGCTTTCTGCTCGGTACTTTGGAGGCACCCAGGGACTCCAAAGGTAGCAGGAGGTTCAGGTCTGAAAGAAGTTTCAGCAAATTTGTAATACCAAACAAGATTTCCATTAAGAAATATTCACAGGTGAATTTGCTTTTCATTTTTACTAGTGGTTTCTGTTCTCAGTGCCCCACTGACCAAAATATTCCCAAATCTGTTACAATTCAAAGCCTTGCTTGGGCTAGAGGCTCATTATCATCTTATGCCAGTCAAAATCTATTCTGCAACACACACACACACTTCTTTATCAGTGTTGGCACAAATAAAACTGGGAACCTTTCTTTCTGAGCACTGTATTTTGGGTTTTGTGGGGGCTTTGGCTTAGTTTTCAAGTAGGTGAATGCTCTGCAACTGATCCTCTCCAGCCCAGTACAGTCACTGGTACTGGCATAGGGAGAAGAGCAGTAACACCCACCTGGAGACTGGATGCTCCTTCTGGCAGTGACACATACCAAGAGTCGCAGAGAGTGACCCTGAAATAATGTGGGCTCCTCAAGGAGCACTTCTGTTTCAGATCTAGTACTCCCAACAACTACAAGGCCCACAGAGCTACACCTCAGCAGTCTCACACCACAGCACACCTTTATAGCTGCACACACTGGACCCCTGCCTGATCTACTCAATATAATATCTGGATCCTAATTGCCAAAAGTTGTATGAACTCTCCCTGCAGCCAGAAATAGTTTTAACTTACTGAAAAATATCTTTTCTTCCAAACTCTGCATATTTTCACCCCCCCTTCTGTCTGTTTTCCTCTTTTTGAGACCAACAACAATCTCTCAGTAGGTTCTCCCTTGCCTTTTCTTGCCCCTGAAGAAGTTTCCCATCACACTCCAAAGCCCATCTTGCTGGAAACAGCTTTGTCCCACACTATTGGACTGTCGTGATGGAGAAGGGGAGAAGATGGTTTGTACAAGGGCATCATTTTACAGAGCATTTTCTCTAATAGCAAAACTCTTCTCAAACCCTCCATCTCTCAGCCCCCATCTTGCCCTGCATATGCAACATCCAATACGGTGATGAAGCCATGGAGCAAAAGGAGCAAAGCAAAGTGACAGCTGGAAATGGTCATTATTCAGTCCCTTCCCATCCTCACAAGCTTGTGACTCAAAGGCAGCAAGGGACTAGAGTTATTGTGGGGTGAAGGCTGCCCATGCTCAGCATCCACTTGGTGCCACAGCCAGGCAGCATGCCTGTAAACTGAAAAAGATCTCTATACAATCCAACCTAATGATAAAATTATCAGCTTAAAATAGACTTTCTGTTATCATTTGTACAAATAATGCTCAGATTCATGTTTATGCAAAGCACAGGATGCAGATCTATAACAACTGACAAATCTTAGGCAAACAGCTCCCCAAAATCACTTGCAGTTTTCCAATGCAGTGGTACTGATAGCACAGGAAACAAATGAACTGTTGCATGCCACCTTCCCTATTGAGAAAAGCATGTGGCAGACAACATGCTGCTATTTGCCTTTTTTTATTTAATTAAAAATTATCATATCTTCAGGAAAAAAAAAAGTCAGATTATGTGACTTTCACTTTTCCTTCTGGACTACAGGGAAAGCTCTCTGCTCAGTTGCGGTTGTAAAGATCAGGTCACTACTTTGCAAAAGGCTTAGGCTCCTGCAAAAGTGGTGGGATGTGGAAGTGCCTTAAATATGGCAGCTCAGCTGCCTTTCTGACTTTTTCTAAGGTCACTGGCTGTGCCTGGAGATAGCAGACTTTAGGAAAGCTGATGAGATCCTACGCACATCCCTACTGTTGGTTCCTCCCACTCATGGCATGCACAACCAAACCACATGTGACTCCTTTGGTGAATTATAACAGCTTGTACAGTAAGATTGTTTTAAAAGAAAACATTATTTTTTGCTTCCATTCTATCAGTCATCCAGAATGTTATCTCACCATCTACCAAGTTTCAAGTGCTATGTCTGTCATCCAAGTTTTCACTCATCCATCCCAGTTAGAGCACACACCTCTGGGGCACTACTCAATCTCCTGGAGAAGTGCCAGGCAGCAGCAGGGCAAGTCAAAACAGCTCCCACTGACTTCAGTGTGCCGTGTGGTAAGAGGGGTGGCTGTGCCAATGGCCACCCTTCAAAAAGCCCCTTTACCTCACCACTCACTACTGCAAGCACTGGCTCTCCAGACCTGGGGCGATGTTGTTCACTACAGACTTCCTGACTGTCAAATGTCATGACATGATGGGCCTCCAACTTGAGCAGCTGCAATATCCTTGCTTCTCTTGACCTAAAACCAGTGGGGACAGAGCAAGGACAGGGACAGGGACAAGGACAGGGACAGGCAGACTCAACAAGGAAGAACAAGGTGAGAACAGCTGCCAGCAATGCAACCAGGAAACAAAACGAAGTTAATTACCAGCATTAATTACAAAGCCTCCAGGATGTGGGAGTTTCCTGCAATTTACTGGAAAGGTAGACCATGATTTCTCTCTTGCATATCTTGATGTAGGTATTTTCACTTTTTCTCCTTCCACATTGTTCACCCAGTCTCCTTTTGGCATATCAGTACCATAACAGGCAGGAAACATCCCTAAGTGACTAGATCGGTGGATCAAGTTAATTGTGTATTCAGCAGTGCCACTTTCAGAAGCAGCAGGTGTCATTACATCAGTGTAGTGTGCATTGGGGCTGGGCTGGCTACTAGACAAAAAACAGATGCTCTCTATTAACCCCTCTACCACCCCAAACATGAAGAAGAAGGGAATAAGGGAGAGAAACTTATGTAATGGAAAATTAAAACAGCTTTAATGAAACAATAACATGAAATAAATACAAAACCAATATTGAACTCCTGCCCCAATGCACCACACCCCCATGACAATTATATCACCATCACCACTGAGCAGGCACTGGGGACGTCTCAGATTGGACTTGGCAGCAGATGGGAACCACATTCAGGAGCTGGATTCAGGAATTCATGGATCAGGATCAAAGGCAGAACTGGCAGAGTACTCCTCAGAGGCTAGCCATTGAAGAAGAGAGTTTGACCCTCCCATCAACATGAGGCAAAACTTCTTTACTGTGATGGAACATTGGAAGAGGCTGTCCAGAGAGGTTGTGGAGTCTCCTTCCCAGGAGACTTTCAAAACCTGCTTGGACGAGTTCCTGTGTGGCCTGCCCTGGGTGATCCTGCTCTGGCAGGGGGGCTGGACTCAATGATCTCCAGAGGTCCCTTCCAACCCCTAACATTCTATGATTCTATGATCCCTCAGCTTTATACTGAATATGACATATATGGGATGGAATATCTTGTTGGTCAATTTAGGGTCACCTGTCCTATCTGCTCCTCCCCACAGGTGTGGCCTTTTACTTTATGGCAACCCAACAAGGTACACGAGATTTAGCCATAATCTTGGTTTCTAAAGAAACAAGTATAACCATGCACTTTCCTGCATAGCAATCCTTGGTAGTGACTATAAACATCAAGCACTACCACCACTAGCAGCAGACATTGTCTGTAAATACATGCCATTAACTTCAGAAAGTGCAATCACTTAGAAGAGACTTAGCTGAAAAATAAAATCACTGAACAGAATTAGTTCTGTTCTAACTTAAACCAGGACAGTACTCATGGCAGGTACATCCCCATCCCAGAGATAAGGTGGCAGTTAAAGTTTAGCACTTTCTGCTGGCAAAACAATAGCACCTACCAAAAAATATCCTCCCAGATCCTTCAGGGGATTGATATTTTTTCGCTGCATTACAAAATGTTCTAAAGTAAAGAAACATTAAAAAACCCAGCTGTACTAAAGTGTAATTTATTCAGAATAAATTCAAACGAGATTCTGACATTCATT
>JANIJG010008632.1:26844-39751 GCA_024611175.1 Megaceryle torquata
AAGAAACATTAAAAAACCCAGCTGTACTAAAGTGTAATTTATTCAGAATAAATTCAAACGAGATTCTGACATTCATTACAGGAGCACACATGGGAAGTTCGTGCTGTACTCCAAGATATAGGCAGGATAAATCTGGTGCTTCTCAAAGATGACAAAGATGGAAGGGTCCTTTGGGTCATCCACACAGCTGTCATAAAGACTGTTTGAATTGCCAGCTCTGCGTGGAGGGCGAAGGTATTCGGGGTTTCCCTGAACAAAGTCTCCAACAAGAACCTGAGCCACAAACATGCTGTGGCGACCACTGCGAGAGGAACAATAGTTGTGAGAATAGCTGGCGTCTCTGGCAAAGTAGCTTCCTAAAGACCAGAAAAAGCCACAGATAAGACAATACATCAACTGAGCAACAAACATCTGTTATCGGTGCTTTGGCAGACAGTTATTCAACAACCCCAGGTAGCTCTACAGGCATCCTTGCCAGAAGTTTCCACATCAGGTTATTTTAAAGCAGTGGCAGACTCTAGCCACATTTCACCAGCAACCTCCTAGTCCTACCTGTCCAAGAGCTTTGCTGAACAGCAGGCACATGAGGCAAAGAGGAGTGCTTTTAGCTCCTCCCAAAATGGGATTGCTGCAGATGCTGCCTGCAGCAATACAGATGCACACAGATGAGAGTGCCCCAATGGCAGGAGTGTGGGAGTTGGGGGAAAATCAGTCACCTTGCACCCCCCCCCACCAGCCTGGCTGACATCCGGAGCCCACGCTGCTACAACCCTTGAACCCACACTTCTGCACTTGTACCTTTTCCATACAGTGTCCCATGAGTCCCACAGATCCTCCAGTCGAAGTTCTGCTCGCAGATAGCAGGTATGTGGGATGGATCCGTCCCGTGGAACAGGAGCCGCTCATCCACCCATTTAAATTCATTTCGCTTCTTCATCTGGTCCTTTTGCCTAGGGACCAGAAAAAAGAAAATAAATTAATGACATGTTACCCTGGTTCAAACAAGGACAATTTCCCAACTCAACTCCTCCCACTTTTGGGTCACAGAGGAACAGCGACACAAACCACTGTCAGTAGGGTTACAGTCTGCTTTACACTTCTGTTGGCACCCTGCTGCACAGCTGGCTCCTTCCAGCAAAACAAAAAGTTCTCAGCATTACTATGGACTGCATCACCCACAACTTCATACCACATGAGAGTAAAGAGACAAACTTCTCTTGACTGGGAATTGGTCAGTACCCAGGTTATATAAATCCTGAATGCGTAAATATGATTATACAACTGAGTTGTTTGAAGCCACAGTGAAAACTCTATCATCTCTACTCTGTCTTAATCACATAAAATGTCCTTTTTTTTTTTTTTTTTAAAGAACTCCTAAGTGAAAGAGACTAAACCCCCAAAAATAAATCTGAGTACCACAGCTTACTCATGGTGAAGAACTTTTTTTAAAATAACACTAGCAAGAGCCCCACCACACAACCTGTTAGGTTATGTGACAAAAGGCTCATTTCCACACACACAAAAGAGCACAGAGACAACGCCAGTAACCTGACTGCGGAGAGAGGAACCCCAGCCCCTCCCAGGGCTGCCCCAGCAGAGACTCAGCCCCAGGGACTTGGGGGACACCCAGCATGTGAGCAGTGGGAAGTGTCCAGAGCTGCTCACAGGTGTAAGGAGGGTACTGCCTACGAGAGTATGGGACTTGTTATGGGACAGAGGGGAAGAGCAGTTAGGCATTGCACAGGACTTATAATGGGATGTTTAACAGAGGAGCTGTAGGTGGGAGAAGGAAGGAATCGAGATGGTTTGAGGAGGAACAAATAAGTGAATAATAGGGTAAAAAAGGCTGTGCATAAACAGGCAACCATCTAGTCAGTAGATTTGTCTGGCCATGCCCTGCACCTGATCAGTACAATCTGCCCTTATCTCCTCATTAAACTCCATGTCTAACTCTTATTTGGGCAATGGACATTCCAGTCTCCATGCATGTGTGTATGGGGGTGTGGGTGCGGGTGCAGCAACTGGAGTAGAACCTTAGGCCACAGGAGCTGCATGTCCACAGCACCAGCAACTGCAGAAAGCGAGGGGGTGTGTCAGTGTGTGACCACTATCCAATATAAGATAGTGAGGAGTGTAGCTGGCCTGAGAGCCAGGTTTCATAGCAGTCATAAATCGGAGCCAGATGCTGGAGAGACCAGAAGGTCTGCGCTTGCTTATCAGAGTGACCAGGAGGTCCAGGCCAACTGCTGAAGACACAATGTAGTCTACAGAGGTCCATTTGTGTGTGTGTATGTCTATGCGGAATGTAGCTGGAGACAAGACAACCCAGGAGCCAGCACATAGGTAGTCTGAGCATCTAAGACCAGCTCCTAGAGGGACCCCTATATGTATGTGTGTTCCACTAACAGGTTTTCATCTCCATCAGCCAGAAGGAGGGAACAGGATGAGGTTGTTGGTGCTATTTATGATTGCATGAGTGCTGTGCCATCTGTGTTGGCTTTTTGTGGCCAGCTCTGTGTGTAATCACGCATTTTGTGCATATGGTTGTGTTGACATGTGTTCCCAATAGGAACATGTGCTGAAACTCGTGACCAGCCAGACCTGGGAACACAGATACATGTCAGTCTCACCTCTGCTGGGCTGCTGCATTTCACAACTTCTAACTGTGGAGAACAATAAATCAAGAAATACCAGTCTACTGCTACCATAAGGATAATGAAATAAAATAGATACAAACCACTGAAAAACTTGCCAAAGCGTTGGGTTCTGGATCCTCTGCACTTGGTGGATGAAGTAATTTTTCATCGTTTGCTCAAACAAACTCTTAATTTTTTCATATTCATGGGAAGCACATTTGAGTGGTACCAGCTGAAAATTTTAAAAACACCAAAAATAACGTACTACTGACAGTAACAACTCCCAGTCCTTCCAAAGGACACATCAGTATCTTCACGTCAGAGGAAAAGCCCTGTCATTAAAACCACAAGCTTCTCCTCTCTTCCCAGTTAACCATTCTCTCCCCACCTTCACTCTCACTCCACATGTGAAAGCACAGGCATCAACTGAGAGAAATGAATGCAATCCCAGATGAGCTTCCTTTGGTGGACACACCTCCACATCTAGAGTATTTTTACTTCAGAGTAACCTATAGATGAAATGTACAGCAGCATTTAGGCTGGAGAAGAGTGAATATCAGTTTCACCTTACTTTGTCATCCTACCTGGGAACATCTCAACTGCCTTGGGTCACATTCTCAGAAAAATAAATACAGGATACAGTTTGCCCTACCCATTGGAGGGCTGAAAAGACCTACCTTGAATCCGATATCAGGCAGTGCAGAGTTATCCCATTGTGGAGGATAGACAGAATATGATAGACCCATGTTTTGTCTGCAGAAAAGAAAAAGGAGCAAGTGAGTCCATGATACTCCTAATCAAATCCCCCTTCCGCAGGTTCCAGCCACTGGCTCTAGACCAGCCTTTGGGTACTCCTAGATTTTTATTTTTGTTTCACTTTCCACATTACCATTATCCCTTTTTCCAGTTTAGTTTTCCACACACATTCTAGTGTCCCTAATGCATCTCTTGGTACGTTAAGACACTGTCTGGAGAACTTCAAATGAGAAGTAACATGCTCCTAGCTGGGTAGTTTATACAACTACTCAAGCTAGCCCTTCACGTGCGATGCTTGAATTTGTGGGAAACTAGAGCATGAGCCCTCTCCCTCTCTGGGGCTACCCATCTCTAAAGTGCTGGCCAGATGGCTGTCCTGACCCTACCCATCCCCAGGACCAAGCCTGTCAGGAGGCTGTGAGTGGACCATTGTGCCCTGCAGGCACTACCACACCAGCCAGTGGCACAACTACTTCCAGCACTAACATCCTCCTTGCACGCATCTTAACGCAGGCAGTAGGAGCATTTGCATCCATTAGGAGCTACAGGTTGTTTTCTATTTGACACAACGCAGCCTTGGTTGAACTAAGCCTTAAATTGAACCTTTGGCATAAAATGCACTCTGCTGCCAAGCTGCTGAAGCCAAGGTGGCTTGTCTTAAAATAAAGCAGTAGCACAACTAACTTTTACAGCAGACATGCTCAAAGTCCATCAACCTGAACCTGCTTTAAAAAAGCCATAGCACAGGGTATCCCCAAATGAGTACATCCTATTCATTTCATTTAAAGGGATTTGCTTCTGTGTTTTATTTTATCCTCAGCTTTCCAGAGGATGGCATCTCTCCGCTCCACAGTTCTTGGGACTGGCAGTCCCTTGCTCCTTCTCTGTGCACAGTTTATGCAGTATCGTCAGGACATTAATCAAGGAATAAAGATTCCTGGCATGGTTGCACCAGCCCTGTGGGGCCTTGATCTCACAGAGAACGCAAATCTACTCCGGAGTCTCTCCCAGCTGCCAGAGACTGCCACCAAATGTCCTTCCAGCACACCTCACAGAAGTGTTGCATAATTTACAACTGCTGTCACTGCAAAATTTGCCATTAAACCGGTGAGCAAAAGGTATTTAAAAATTACTTGAAGAAATCTAAAATTGAATTCTAGAAAGGTAGGAGGAACTTTGTAACGGAAAGTTGTTGTCACCAAGAGACATTATTAAATAATTAATGTCTATTACCTTCCATCCTGTCCGCCTTGAAGGGACAGAGACCTTGGCAGTCGGAGAACTTTCCTTTGAGTTTTATAGAGCAAATTTGTTTGGATCATTTCTTGAAAGATAAACACAATCACTCAATAATTAGATCATTTACTTTACAGGGATACAGTCTTACGTGTTTAGCAAAAATGAAAAAGGAGGTAGCCCTGAATACCACTTTGTGGAGCTCTCTCTACCATACCCACTCACTCCCTACTTTGAAACTGTTCCCACTTGTGCTGCTGCTTCTTGGAGACAGGCAACGTCAACCACCTGTTAGCATAGGTTATGAAGCTTAAAGGCAACCAACCATCAACTGCACCTGCATGGGCATTCACATCCAAGCTGTCAGCCAGAGAAAACCACATCTGATGTCAGGCTTATGGCAGGGAACAGTTTTCAATACGATGGAGGAACATAAATCTGGTTTTCACGGCAGTGTGGGGTTGTTATGTGGTGCTAAGAGGAAAGTCTGCCCTCTGTTCTTGTTCCTGTAACAATATCACTGAGCACATGCTGTGTGACATGGCTAATTATCCATTGTTTCCTCCTTTAAACACCATTCTCTTTATTCATGCCAGGAAACAGATTTAAAGTTTGGAAAGCTAACAGGAATTTTAAGATGGACAAATAAATTAGAAACAGAAAAGTATTTCTCATTTTTCTGTTTCTCTCTCTGTATAACCAGCACTAAATTTTCCTTTGCTGCACTATGTTCTTTCTCTCCCCGTAAGTAGGTTGCAAGATGGCTACCATGGGCTCACTTCTTCACCATTTGACTTTTCAGTGCCTTTTTTTTTTTTTTTAATTATTCCTTTCTCATTTTTTCTCTTTAGCTGCAAAACTCAAATGCGTAAGTCAGATGTCATGAAGGGTTTGCTCTCAGCTCTTTTTTTGAATATACAATATTATGAGAGATGCTTTTTAAACTATAGATGCACAAGTCTAGAAGCTCAAGTGAAGCATCTCAAAACTGCAAATAACTGTTCAACTTCTGCTTGGAGAAAACTTACAGGAGGAAAAAGACTTGTTCAAAGAAATCCAGATGTAGGGTGACAACTCTGCATGAAGGAGGCTACCTTAGAGCTAGCTACACCGTGTAATGAACTTAAAACAAGGAGATAGTTCACCATCAAAGTTTAGCTCATACTCCTGAGAACCAGCACTGAAAAACACAGTGGCTTTCTGGTCAGACAGATATTTCTTCTCCAGATCTGCAGATGTTACTGTGGCACAGCAGTGATTCAGATGCTATAGAAAGAACAAGGAAATGATATGTTAGAAACCAGTCTTTGGTTTAGGTGACACTGTGGGGGAAATACCAGTGTTTCCCCAGGCCCCTGTCATGGGATGCCATTTTGCACTAAGTCTGTAAGGCATTTTTGTTCTTCAGTGACAGATGGGTACCCCACAGAGAACAGCTGCTTGTAGCAACAGCAACAAAGCAGCCTTCAGCCTGTGTGGTCAGCTTCAGTGAAAAGACGTCTGTCATCTCTTGAAAATGCACCCGCTTTCAAAGCCAGTCCTTTGAAAGCTTTCACAGAGCAGAAGTACTGCTTTGAGGAACAATTAATAAGACAAAACCACCAGGGCATCAGAGCAGCACTGCAAGGGCATGTGTGAACCACACCAGCTGCAGAACAACATGCCCTAAATAATTCTCCAAAGATGGTCTTACAAGAGCTTTTGGCATCAACAGTAGATGACTCTCACCTTTATCCCATATTCAATCCACTGCCCAGAATCATCGAGCCAATACCAAATGTACTCCATTTCAGGAACAGGAAGACTCTTCATAAGATACCCCAGAAGAACTGACTGACACCTGGCTGCTCACTCAGCTCTAACATCAGAAGAAAAAAATCCAGATTAAAGAATGGGGTTTTTCCAAAGATGTCTATCTACGTGATATCCCATGTCTGGTTAAAAGTCTAATCACTTCTCAGAAAAGGAGACCCCTGTAGGTGGGAAGTGCAGGTGTAGCCCAGTACTGATGCCTGTACTTTTACTGGGTATGGTAATTGTCACAGAAATGTCCCCAACCTCTCTCTCTTGGACTCGGGTTGCCGTTTTTCTCTAAAATATATGTTTGTAAGACACACGTTGTAAAAAAATACAACTTCACACAATAAACTCAGCTCATCACACGAAGGCCAGTGGTACTGCCTGTCTAACAGGAGTAAGATTTGACTTCTTGGAAGGGTGATCAGCTGCAGAAATCAGAGTACCTTCAGAAGGCACTGACAGCATCATCCCTCCTGGTGCTGGCAACAGGGGACTGGAGGGGTGACTTCTGTGAGAAGAGACAAGGGGGTGCCCTATGATGAACACAGCCAGTTCAACAGACCCACTGCAGGACACAGCTGAGCCCATCAGCTAAGATGGTGGCACCTCTGAGAAAGCTTCCCAGCAGTGACAAGTGAGGAAAAATGCAAGAGGAACAGTCCTGCAGACAACTGCGAACACCTTCAGGTCAGTGAAGAAGAAGGGAGAAGGTATTTTCTCTAGGCTCTGGAGCAGAGATTTCCCCTACAGCTCAGAAAAGACTGTGGTGAAGCAGATTGTCCCCCTGCAACCTGTGGAGGACCACGGTGCAGTCCATGGAGAAACTCACGTTGCAACATGTGGACGTGCCCTGAAGGACGCTGCAGCCCATGGAGCAGAGCCCATGCCAGAGCAAGATTATCCTGAAAGACTGCAGCCCATGGGAAAGGAGCCACGCTGAAGCATGGGAAATTTCTGAGGATGACACAGTGGCAGAAGGCAATTCTTATGGATTGAGGTCAATACCCATCTCCTACCCGCCCTGCACCATTTTTTGGGGGGAGCAGAGAGGAGGTAGAAAAGTTGGGAATGAAGGAGTGAAGTTGAGCTTGGGAAAAAGTGGGGTTGGGGCAGGGTGTTGTTCTAAGTTTTGTCTCTGTTTCTCACTATCCAAATGTATTTTATTTGGCAATAAATTAACTTTCCCCAATTCAAATCTGTTTTGCCCATGAGAGTAATTGTTAAGTGATTTCCTTGTCTTTATCACAACCCATGAAATTTTCCATCTTATTTTCTCCCATCCTTTTGTGGCTGGGGAGCAAGAAAGCAGATGATTGGGTGCCTGGCAGCCAGCCAAGGTCAAATTCCTTGGAAGGGAGGAGGGGGGAATTATATATATATCATAAAAGAAAAAACACCCCAAAAACAAAAACACTTACCAGCAAAGTCTCTGTTCTGTGATCTAACCTGGAGACACAGCACCTACAAAGAGAAGAACATGAAACAGGTAGCCACCAATAATTCAAATTCATGTCCTAGTTTTGGACCCAGACAACATTTTTCTATGCATCTTATCACTTCACAGCTCCAACAACGTCACCCTGTTGTGGAGCACATACAAGCATCCAAGAGCTGCTCACCTGTCTCCCGTGGAGTCTGCAAAAGGGTCTGTGGCTGAGCTACTTAGAGCTGCTCGAGGAATTTGAACACAGTATTCAAACAGAAACGAGAAATGTTCATTTATCCATCTCTGGCACCCTTCATGCTTTGGCAGGGATCAAAGGTATTCAGAGCCAGCTAGTCAGAGGATATCGTTACAGGAGGAGCTCTCTGATGGGGCTGGTTACAGTACAAAGGTCCATAAACAAAGGCTTGGCAGCCCCCGGACTGCCACAATAAAGAGGAAGGACGGACTCAAGTCTCCTTCACAACCTTAGCTTGTTCCACTGCTGCCTTTGGACCACGGTTGCTCTTTGTACGCAGTTACACCAGTCAGGCCTGTTCCTAGAAAAATGCTCCCGGTTCGTTTTCTCTCAAATCCCACTGCAGGAGATTCATGAGATCCAACACTCACAGGAACTTTTTTGGATGTGGCTATCACTTCTCTCCCCTCTGTGCAGCATTGTGCTTCTGCTGCTGCCACAGCAGAAAAATTTGAAGTTTCTGGATACCAAGTGTGGGATTTGAAGGGCCGAAGGGGAAATGGAGAGGAAATCAGGAGAATGGGGTGGGTTGATACTCCCAGGAAGCTTTTCTCCGTTGGTCCACCCCATCTCTGTTTCCTCTCTCCCCACTCCACAGATGGATGTTAATCCCTGATGGCTCCCCTGCCAGAACCCAGGGACCCCAGTCTGCCCTAACGCCATCAGCTTTCTAAATGTCCACCTGTGCCCTACTTTCACTTTCACTTGCCAGTGTTTCTGCTCTTTGCAGAGATTTTCCACCCACCAACTAACCCCAACTAGAAAGAAACAGGTGAAACACTTAAAGACAGAAATATGTCACTGGCAAGACAAGCAGTGTCCTTCACCTTTTGCTGAAGATTTGTTATCTGGTCTTGTGTAACTGAGACAATCTGTAAATTTGGTTTTTATATCTCCAAAGGAATAGCTTTATACAGAGGAAATCTTATACGTAAAAAGCAGTGTCATGCCACCTTTTCTTTTACACACTTCTCCCTCATGTGGAAGAAAAAGTTAATGAAGATAACAAACAGCTTATGGTATGACTAACTACTAGCAGGTATCCTCCCAGAAGACCTTAAATACAATCCCACAAACCACAAAATCCTCAGCAGCACCCCAAGAAAACTGTCAGAGCCCAGCATGCACCACCTGCCCCACTCCCCCACTCACAGTCCTACCATCAGGGGCTGCCCAGCTGCCCACATCAGCCACATGCTCCTGAGTCAGATAACCCCTCTGAATCCTTGCTCCACATGGGAAAAGTCCCATGGTTATGATAAGACCTTCAGAAATAAAACGCGACTGGCCTGTGAGAGCTCCTTGGGAACTTGCAACTGCACATTTGTACCTCGCTGTCTCTCCCAGAGCTGCTCTCCATGGGACGTCACAGACCCTTAGGAAACAGAGCTGAGTAATGTTTCCTCCTGGTTATTGCGCCATACGCATGCGCATCTGCCAGGCCTGAGCAGACCGGCCAGGCACAGCTGAAGCTTCTGGCAGATACGTCAGCAAAATCAACATCCCTACAAACCTGAGTAGTTTATCCCTACTGCTTGGTTCTTGTCATTGCCCACCAGCACTCACCTTGAGCTGATTCCTGCCATCCTTCCAGTGGCTGGGGATATTCAAGGCCGCCTCTTTTCAAGATTCCTGTTGGGAGCAGCTTCTGCTGAACACCATTCTTTGAAAGCCAAAAGCTGGCCGTTGCCTTGCAAAGCAAACCCCAACTCTCAATGCAGAAAGCGGGTGCATCCCTCAGCATGCTCTCTGTGTGGGGGGGTTGCAGTACACAGAGCAACCCAGACCAGTACAAACCAAGCACAGAGCCCTGCGGGGCAGGCTCAGACCCGCAGGGGACTGAGGGGGGCAATGGGGGCATGCTGGGCTGTCCTGGAGTATTTGTATTCCTTTACATTGAAGTCTGGGCCTCTGTTCTGTTCTTCCCCATGGAAATCAGAGAACAGTTAAGAGCTTTCCAGTCTGACCTCCAGCCTTGCAGTCCAAAAGGCTCACAGCATTTCCCAGTAGAGCTCTGAAGCATAAAGCTTAACGACAGGTCAAATAGTACTGACTGCATAAACTCGTTCAGATGCAAACTCTGGTTTTGTGTGTGTGTTACACAATCTGCATTCAGCTGAATTACCCAGAACATTTTTATTTCCCGATGTTCTAGTTAGACCAGATCAGTCATGGCTGAAACATAAATCTCTGGTTTAGTTGCTGGAAAGGCTGAACTCTGAGTGCATTTTATAGACACAGTATTTAAAAAGAAAAACAACCAAAACAACACAAATATGATTATGAAGCTGAACTTCATTTCTTCTCTGTCTGGCCTTTCTTGACTGGTGTTTGTCCTCCCATACAGCTCTCATCTCCACAGCTGCACAACTTTAATGCTTCCCTTTGACTGACAAGACTTACAGGATCAGGTCCCATAAGTTCATTTTTTGCATAGTGGCTTCTCTAGCAAAATACTCTTCTGAACTGAGGCCAAGAGCTTCAGTAGGCATGAGATATCAGCTCTAGGAAAAACATTCGGGCTTGGTAGAAAATGTTTATGTAGGTTTGCTGAGAGCAGCATACCATCCTCTCTAAAAACAACCAACTTGCCACAACCGGGAAACTGGGGCTCACTGTAAACTGATACGTATTTGTATCACTTTTAATTGTAATGTCATCCGTGGAGCTGTTGAATCTCTGATTTCTGTCAGTGTAACCGTGGTACTATATCCATCTGTATTTCCAGTATCTGACAGGTCTCAGAGCAGACATTCTATATATAGCCCTCCAAGATCATATTCCTGCACAGTCAGCAGATGCCTCTGTGTAGTTTCCCTGCATATGTCAAATGATTTATCATGTATAAAGAAACCATGGACCAATAGGTACAATTACTTACTTTCCCTCCAGGATTTTCAATTCTTGTTCCCTTTTTCTCTTCAGAGGCAATGGACCAAAAAAAAAAAAAAAAAAAAAAAAAAAGAGTGATATTTCACTGTTTCTGTGTGTCTATCTGCAATCACACAGCAGCTCTGTTGCCATTTCAGACTGCTCCAAGGTTTGATGTGTGAGTGTGGGCACACTGTGCTCACAGGGGTCCTACAGCACAGGCAGCGCCTCATGCTTCTACCTCAAGGTGTGGAAAATCCCCCAAATCAGTACCTAAGGGGGTCGACTCAGGCTATGCTATGGTGATGAGGCTCACTTGTTTCTGTAAGGTCTTCTGCAGGTTGGTTTCCAGCTACCTACGTTGGGGTGCAGCCGTGGGGTGTTGTAGGAAGGTGCGCCAGGGGCTTCAACTTCAGCAAAGCCTGGTGTGAGATGACAACCGACCCATGTCTGGTAAATGTTTCCAGATCTCACTTAAAACCACACTATTGTTTAAAGCCAGTACCTTCTCCTGTGGGTTGTGATGGTTTTCCCAGGAAGACTGGTTTTCCTGTTGAACAATGTCCAGCAGCTTGTAAATTAAACTGCGGGAAGGGAGGGGGGAAATGAGCCCTACAACCATGCTGCTGCTGTCCCAGATTGATTTAGCACAGGAATGGGAAGCAGTCATAACAAGAATAATAATTCTCAAGTGCTATGGAAAAATAACCACAATTTATTTCCAAATCTTGATGGTGAATTTTACAAGTTTTGGTAGATTACACTGGGTTTGTAAATGGCACTTTGGTTTTACTCGAAGTACGTAACTGTTTCATACAAAAGATTAAAAATGCTCCTCATTCTGCTATTCTTTGTTCCAGCAGTCATTAGAAGAGCACCCTACTTCCCATTTTTTAGGGAAAAAAATTTACAAATAAGTGATCGGAAACAGCTAATTGCTGTCATCTGAACATAACATTGAGACACGTAAACAAAAAGTCATCGAGTAACAGAAACCTTTTTTCTGTCAATAGTTCAAACGAGCATTTACAGATCAATTTAGGAAGTCATTGGACTGCAGATTTAAAGTTAAAGTTCTAACGTGAAGTCTTTCAGGTCTACTTACAGCACCAAAAGATGCACTTAATTAAGAAATCTGACCAAGTCTCATTGGTGCTCTTGTCTAACTAATGGACAAATTGCATTTCACTGGAGTTGGGCCAAAATCTGAATTTTCAACTTCACTGATAGTACCAAGCAAGGAGCAGAGCTAGGGAGTTGGGGGAAGGATCAAGATCTGCTTTGTCATATTCTCATTTATATTTAGCTGATTTTTTTTTTAATGTGCTCGTACATTTTGAAATTACATTTCAGAAAAAATAAAATTCAAAATCTAAATATTTCAAAGCAAAATAAACTTAATATGTTTATACAATAATCAAAGCAAAACATTCTGACTTTACTTTGTTAATATTTGAATTTCAAAGGCTTTTCTAATATTTTCTCATTAATCTGAATCTGCGCTTTCTGGTGAATGAAGTTTCATCCCCCTGCCTTCTCCTTTCCAATTCATCTGCCTTATTTCTGATTTGCTCTCCCCACCCATTTCCCTTCATAATGCTTGTCCACAGCATGGCTACTACAATGCTTCTGTCTGAAACCTGCATTTGGCTTCCATGTATTTGAGCCTAAATTCTTGACCACGCTCCTTTCCACTATTTGCCAAGTTAAGAAATTAGTGTGCATATAAACATAAACACACACATTTTACTGAGGACTGGACTAGGCTGCAAAATTAGGATCTTGGTTTTGAAGACACACTGCATCCAAAGCAAGCTCATTTCAGAGAACTAAATCGTTCCACTTAAAAAAAAAAAAAAAAAAAAAAACAAAAACAAACAAACAAAAAAAACCCAAAAAAAACAACAAAAAAAAACAAAAAAAAAG
>JANIJG010008632.1:47048-83297 GCA_024611175.1 Megaceryle torquata
ATATATATAAAAAAATTAAGTGCAATTTCCTTAAATAATAGAGAATCTTCCATCCCTTGGCCAGCTGTTGGAAAATATAGTTTGGTGTACTGCCAAGAGGCCAGCTACACACAAGACCAGCTACAAAATGACAGCAGACAGCTCCTTGCCTCCATCCCTCCTTGGAGCCATGAAAGGGCAATTAGGGAGAAGACAACTGCATTCAAATTCATAAGTTTAATATCCACAAACAAACCATGCCAAAGCATCAGCTGGGCTGGAGCAAGGCCCAAAGCAGCTGGGGCAGGAGCGTAAAACTGGTTTTATTGCTGTCTCTGTGGTTTTGCAGGGGTGTGGCTGGCCAGCAGCCAGGGAGGCCCCATCACTGTTTATATGGCCTTTCTGCAGTGATTATCTTAATGGTGCCAGGATGGGGGAGAAAAAGGCAATGGGGACACGCAAAACCTCTGTGCTGCCTGGGGACTTCTCATCCTCAAAGAAAACTGCTATCCAGAGGAGCTAAACAGGGAGGATTCTCTGCACCTGTATTTAATTCAGGACTTCAGGGTAGTAGATCAAATAATTCATTAGCTTTCGTGCTATGAAACATCCCTTTCATATCTACTGATTTTTCCTTTTGCAATCAAAGCTATGAAATGGAATCCGGTCCAGAGTGTTCACCCAGCTCCTCAGGACCAGCACTATGTGCTTCCCTGTGAGCTCTGCCCTCCTTTCCAATTTCAAGGCTCCCATAAGGACACACAGTGTTGTAGCCAGTGAAGCTGGCAAGATAAATTTTGCATAGAACAAAGTTTTTCTTACTGCTACAAGACTTGCTGAGCCTTGGCTATTGCTTTAGGAATAGCCTGTCCCTGATAACATTCCACTGACCTCAAAGCAAAGTCCTTGAGGAAGAGTTTGCCTTTGGCCAGAGATCCTCACAGCAGAGGGATCCTGTGCCCTGCCACAGACCAGCTGGGTGAACCCCGGGAAAGAAGACTCAGTCTCACTGAGCAGTTGCCAACATCAACAAAGCCTCTAGTGCACCAGAAATATTGACATTTTACTTTAAACTCAGGATTTAAACTGAAGGATGGGGGAGAAGATAAAAATCCAAAATTTAGACCTGTCCAGAAATAGAAAGGGCAGACTCTTAGCCAATGGGGATCATCCTGTAGTTGACATCCTGGGAGTCAAGGGCCTTATTTTTCTCACAAGATTGGCTAAAATGCCATCATATGGGTGGGCAGTTGCACAGGTCACTGGTGCTTCCCTCTGATGCAGTAAGCCAAAAGAGTAATAAATCCCTAGGGATACGACCTTGAAAATGTGAAGATTCCTCCGTTCATGGTTCCAAAGCAGGACAGTGCGACAAGGACAGGGACCACAGAGATCAAGCTTTTGAAGGCTCGCTGCACAAAGCTCTGAAGGAAGAGCAAGAGTGACTTTAGGAATATGTAGCTACTCTAGGCATGTTTCAAAAGAAAGAAAACTACCTCCACTGAAGCAGTAAAATATAACTCATAAATCTTGCCTTTTCTACTGTCATCTGCAGGTTATTTTTCATTATCTCTTAGGTGAGACTAGAAGTTACTGTTACCCAAAAATCCAGAGAAACAAGAAAGCAATAAAGCATTTTATAGGAAAACCATGTCTGAAACCCCCGCCCTGACCACCCCCTCAAGCACAAGCTGACCACACTGAAGAAGATAATGGTAGGGACAATGACTAACCACTGCCACAGCAGGAGAAGCCAAAACGTCTTGTGTTCCCAGGACTGTGTAGTAGGACACATTTGTGAGCATGTACCCCACGATTACCGTGATCACGGACACAATGACAGCCAGAGGGATATTTCTACAAGGAAGGGGAAGAGAGGCACACAAAGAATAAGCTGCTACCCCTTGTTATGCACAGCATTACTGCAGATTGCAGCTGGACGTTGGTTAGGTGAACCCACAAACTTATTTCCTCCCATAACGTGTTTGGGAAAACTGGTAAGCCAGAGGCCAGTAACAGGAGATGACTTTTTCCCAGCCTTACCGTTCAGGTCGGACCAACTCTTCACGCACAAAGCTGGTCTGAAACCTGCGCAGCAGGGAGAGACAGGGAGAGAGTTTGAGACATATCTTTGACACCAATGTGCTGCTCGTGAAGCATCCTCCAGTCACACCTACCAGCCTGAATACGCGAACATGCCCGCATAAAAAGCTAGTGGCAGCTTATCCAAAACCAGTGACTGTTTGTCAAAAGCATCCTGGAAGTTTTCAGTGTGGCCTGTGGAAGAGATAAACAATGGACATAGAGCAGGAAAACATCAAGAGACAGGCTTCCTTCCCATGGGATAACACCCCTTGTACCTCTTGCCCAGACCTGGAAAGAGTGTTTGTGACTTCCTTGGAGCCAGGTATTCAGATTTGTTTCATTGTTTTAATTTGCAGCACCATGCTGATGCGTTTACTTCACAAGCAGCAACAGAACAATTCTGCTGTGGAAGACATTTCAGGAAGGGCAATGGCAGCAGCTGATTCTGTTTCAGACAAAGCCTGCTGTGGGAATGGGAAATTGTGGAGACAAGAGGACCCAAGAAGTCCTGTCCTTTCTTCAAGCCCAAAATTAATTCACCAGGTTGACCCGGCTCTTCCACTCCCAAGCAGCTGGATTCATGCTCCTCTTTGATGTGGTGCAGCCAGAGAGGCAGCTAATTGGGCTCTCGCTGCGCTCCCTCCTGATCCCACTGCCAGAGCACTGACCCCAGCCCCACGCTGGCCGGAGCATGGGAACCGGGGCAGAGGAGGGAGTGGGAGCAGGGAACGGGGACCACCAGCCTGGCCCCCACCCCAGGCACACTCCCTGCCCACTACCCCTGCCAGCCACTGTGGCTCACCCACAGGAGGAGGAACTGCAGACACAGAGGGCAAAGGAAATACAATTTTAAAAGTAGAAGTGGCTTAAATCAAGATCCCATTTTACCAACTCCCCCAGTTTTTCTAAAAGTTCTCTGCTTGAAATAACAACCAAAAGAACCCCAAACCAACAAAATATCAAAATTAGAATTTTTTTATATGAACCATATTTTTATAAAATTCAAAAAAATCTAGGGAAGGGAGAAACACCCAATGACCTCTTATTCAAAGGAAGACCAATAAAAAGCACAGTCTAAAGGAGCTGTATGTCCCACATCTTCAAATCCAGGTGTCCCAAGGTTTGGTTCCACATCTATATTCAGTTGTCCATATCAAAGTCTCTTTAGAAGTAAAAATGTGTGGACCTCATCTAGATGGACTTTAATAGGAAGGGGACAAAATGATGTGGAGGACATGGAGAAAGTCAGGCCACTTCTATGGAGGTGCTTCTGCAAGGAGCTCTGTGATGAGATTTGGGCATTTGTGTTTGAAACACTGGTCCAGAAAGTCTCCAAAACAAACCTGAGCCAAGGGAAGGTAATGGCAGAGAAAAAGACAAGAGCATAACTAAAAGTAGAACAAGGCAGGGCAAACAGGACAACTGATTTAAAACCACAAGACTGTTTTTTAAGCACAAAAAAACGAGTCAAAAAGAAAATAGATTTGCAGAAAGCTAAACCAAAAATATGGGAGCAGGCCTATCAGGGCAGCCTTTTTTATGTTCTAAAATGCCTGCTGATAAGTGATGGTACATAAAAAGGATTTATGGTCTGCAATACATTAATGAGTGATTTATAGTCCCTCATGAGTCACATTAAATACAACCTGTCATACTGGGGTCTCTTGGTGAATTCTCTCTCCAGATGTCACCAGCATTTATCCTCCTCAAAGGAGGAAGAGTGCCAGGGCTCCAGATTGTCATTTGAAGGCATTCCTAATGGCTCAGGATTTCTAGCTGCAGGGAAATTCTTCAGTTCAGAAGTGCTGCCAGACCAAGCGGATCTTTGCATGTTCAAAAGAGCCAGCTCCAGATATCAGAAAAACAAACAAATGTGGAGCCTACAGCCTGTGCTGTTTTCTCTGCAGAGGAAGGTAATAGCATGAAGAGGGAGGAGACTTCATCCTTTGAGTGGGAATGCCTTGGGCTTTTCTATAAATTGAGGCTTGGATTAAAGCCAATACTCTTGTATCATCCCCAGAAGATACTACTAGTAGGGGTTTCCCCCCCCCCCACTCTGGATACGAAAGTGTAATCGTGCACACATCCATTGTAAGTTACTAAGTTACTGCCCATCTCAATTAAGAGGTAAAAGCCATTAGTTTCAGCCACAGAAAGGTTAGAGATGCAGTTATCAGGGCTCATCTGAGGGCTGGTAACTCATTTCATAGCTGTGACTGGCTCTGGTCACCACAGGACGCTGTCATACCTCCCTGATGTCCATCACATTCATGCTGCTTTGGAAGGATATTGCACCGTGCTGAAAACAGGAAAGTCTGACACCAAAGAGAGATTGTCTGCGAGGGAAGGCGCCTGTACGTCCCTGGGTAGGCTCACGCATCCTCAGGCACTGAGACAGGCTCAGTTTTGCAGAAAGCACAGCTAAGTCCGGTCCATCAACCTAATGCAATGATGCAGCTTAGTGCCAACTACCCAGCTCCCAGCTAATTCATACCCAGCACCCAAGCTCCTGACAGCTAAAGGAGTTCCACACTTGTCACCAGGGACTGATAAAAGCCGTGACATGTTGAGCACCCTCCCTCAGCCACACAGCAGCTCACCTACCCTCGGCCAGCAGCATCATCCCTGGCACAATGATGAGCGCAAGAGCCAGGAGTTTGACGATGGAGAGAGCTGTCTGCAGCCGGGCACTCCAGGTGACACTCCAAGAATTGAGGGTGAGGACCATGTCTGGAGAAGGAGATCACACTGCTACAGCTGTAGCCCATGCTCGAACCACACAGGAAAAAATAGAACAGCACTCTCTACTCTAGGGATGCTGGGGAGAAGGCTGTGTCTTTACAGAGAGGATGCTCGGGGTGAGAGATGTCAGAAAACATTACAGGTGTGTCCCAGCATACAGAGCTTGCAGGGGAGGCTGAGTAATGCTACTAAGAGGGACCAGGAGCCTGGTTTCTCTTGGGTGACCCATGCCTGCCTAGAGAGAAAGTGGGAGTTTGTGGGCATATCTTAGCAACCCCCTTCACAGCAGTCCCTGTGCCAGCACACACCAGCCTGGAGCAAGCAGGGCAGCTTCACAGCCTGAGCACACCAGGTGAGTAGTCCAAAACCTTGAGCCTTAAAACCTCAGCCGAGGTGGCATTTGTACAGTTATACATGAAGAGTTTCTACTCCCGTACGTGGCACAACCCCCTGACCTAGGGCTCCAGCTGGTCAACAGGGAGGCCCATTCCCATTCTTTGGGAATATAGTGGCCTGAAGCAGCACCTTGGATCAGGAAGTTTTGGTTGGCCAAGGAGGTTAAGATGAGGCCCCGATCTTACAGATATCTCAGAAGTTTACACCCTGTAAAGTGCCCCTAGTCCAGGGCAGAGAGGCTCCAAGACTGGCAGTCCTGTAAAAGTTAGTACTTACAGTACCCCAGGAGAGACACGAGCTTCACAGCAGGGACAGGGGCTGCACAGGGGGCAAAAAATGGCTCTAGCATGTAGCGTCCAAATGCCAAAGAAACCACAGCACTGTTGGCAGGCCTGGTGGGGGTGAATCGAGCACAAATTGTGGTCTGCAGGCAGCCAAAACATGGCATGACATAAAACTGTACAAAACTTGGGCAAGCAATTTAATCCTGCCCTCCCTTGTAGATGGTGAATTCCTGTAGAGTCTTTTTCATAGGTTTTTTCTCAGAAAATGGGTTAAAAATCACATGCTGCAAAAAGATGAATACCCAACGTGAAAGCAAAATTTGAGATTAATCACACTGAGCAATACAGTGTGACTTGTGTATCCTGCTTCATCTCAGTTTACATGAGGGATACAGGTTATCAGGAGGGGAGGACTTTCTATTAAAGTTAAAAAAGAAGTCACAATTTTTTAGAATTGTAAATGACTCAGTGCTAAGCCAGAAAGTTGTCTCCCCAGGAGAATCCAAAAGAGATTCACAATGAAAACAGATCTGAAATAAATCTGACACCTATTGTCAGTCTCTGAAAAATACCATGGTCTTGGAAGATACCAGCTCCCAGAGAAGAGAGATACTCTTCAATGCATTGAATATGCAGGACTATTTACTCATTATGCCTCCTTCCTTTTGTCACTGAAAAAAAAAGAAAATCTTTAAAAGTTGTTCAATTGTTTCTACTCTTTCCTTTACAAGCTGCCTAGACTGTTACCTGCCACTGTAACTTTTGGGTTTTCAAACTGTCACAGCATCCAGCAAAAGGCAAACAAGCAAAATCTCTTACCTGATTGCAAAAAACTCTGCCCACAGGAATAAGAAACTTGGCAGTGGCCCTAGTGTCTCCAAAATGTAGATATAATGTCCTCCAGACTTGGTGATTCTTGTTCCAAGCTCTGCATAACACAAGGCACCTGGAAAAGTTCAGGTAGAAATACACTGAGTAAATCATCCAATGGATTTTCTCTTTTCTGTGTAGCTTTTTAGGGATTGAATGAATCTGCTTACACTAAGTAGTGAATTGGAGGAAGAAAAAAGGGGTTTAACAGAACCACTTTTCTGTATTTTAGTGTGCTACAGTATTTTCAAATACATTTTGAAGTAACTGACTCTTCTATCAGAAGGAAAGAAATTCTCCTTTTTCTGTTAATGATACAAATTTTCCATGGAAGTTATGTGGAAAGGTACACGATAGAAATGTTGCACTACGCTACAAGAGGTTTCCTTTGAAAAAGATGCTGGAGGTTTGAGTTCTTGCTTCTCCTCACAGTTAGACTGGTGAAATGGTGCTTACAAGGCAGTTACAGTTCAGCTGACAGGCCATGGCTGAACCAGTTGTTTCAATCATGATTTTGATCACAGACCACATTCCTGCGTTCTTATCTTGAATCTTCACATAAATCCTCTCCTTCATTCAAAGACACTAGGCAGAAGACCTGGAAGAGCATCACCTTTGAGAGGAAAGACCTGCCACCAGAGGAAAACATGGCTGGTCTCTTCTCACACATTCACAATATGAGTGTGCAGACAGACCTGGGGACTGTCTGCTCCTGCCTCTGCACCCTCCTTGTCCCTGCACCAGGGCAGAAGGAGAAACCCTGTGAGAGGTGCACCAGAGAAGACAGCTTAAAACTTTCAGGCAAATGGATAGAAACCTTTACGCCTTTGCTGCTGCCAGGGAAAAAAAAAAAGAAATAAAAAATCCCATCTGAGTTTTCTCTACAGAGCAATTCCTCATGCCATTTGAATGGGCCTAAATACAGATCTTAAGCCCTGGCTACACTGGATTCATCTGCAAGGTTAAACATCCTTTGTAAAAGAAATGATAAAAACTTCTCTTATTTGAGCACAGCTCTCCTTGCAATGGGGCTGAGCATTGTTAGGATGTGACCCCCTAGAATAAGACCATCTTTAGCTGTGCTACCTACTATGCCCAGCTCAGGTGGCTGTGGTGGGAGAGCACAGAGGACCCCAGCGATGCCTCCAAGTCCTGTGGCAATTGTGTTATGTTGATGGCAAGTTTTTCCCACCTCTCTGTTGGCAAATTCACACAGACTCCCTGTTCAAAGCATCAAATATAGGCAGACACCTCATCTCATTTATTCCACTGGGTCTCTTTACATGCTTCAAGCATGCATTTAAGTGCCTTGCTAAACTCATGCTATGGGACTCATGTAAATGCCATACTTGAAAGAAAACGGCATAAAAGAAAGCAGGCCCTTTGAATGTTCTGCAAAAAGTGTCAGAGAAATGATCAGGAGAGGTCATCAAGATGATAAAAGGGAAGAAAAAAACCCAACAAATTTGGCTACAAAATACAATTGCTTGATAAAGAGGCTCCCAAAGCCCTTCCAGCAGAGTCTATCAAAGGATGCAAGAGAAACCTTTCCAAGTGCAGGGCTTGGTCTCTGTGATCAGCACACACATTACCATTCATTACTCTGCTCAGTTAAAACAAACACCATGCTCTCATTATGTTTTAAGATCTTCTTTAAGCAACTACACATAGGCTTCAACATGAATTAGTGGTACACATATGCTAAGAGCAAGAACTACACTTGCTGCCATTGAATGTCTCAATTTCTGAACTTGCGTGTACGTGTCAGTGCCAAAGTGGGGGTTTTTTTTCCAGATGGAGTATTTCTCCTTGCCTTTTTTCCCCCCTCCTAAGTTATGACAGGAGAAGAACTTTAAAGTCACCCACTGAAATAAACATCACGTTTCTCCTCAGAGCTGAGAGATCTTGCAGTTCTCCTAACAGCACCTTTAGAGCATTTCTGAGATGGTGATTTTATACAGTTAATGAAAAAACTAAAAGCCATACATTTTATCCATCGTAACTTTAAGAGATACATTATTTCAAAAGAACTAAAATGAAGCTGTCATCAAAAGGTCAACCCTTTGTCAGAAAAGACTAATATTAAATGCCAGAAAGCAAGCCAAGGGTAAAGCACAGAAAGCAGGACTGATCAGCTCCAATTCCTGCTCTAAGGCAGCATCAGACATATCCAAACCATTTCTGACAGACACCCAGACACCCACCCCTGGCTGGTGGATACTCTGCAGCTCCTCAGGCAATCTGCTCAAGTGCTTCTCTATCTTCACTGACAGAAAGGGGATCCCTTATGGCATATTAAGGCTGTCAATCCTTGCCCTTTTCACAGTAGCTATGAAAAGCACTGCACAGTCCTCAGACTCACGAGTGCCTTTAGATGCCTACATCTCCCTTCCACCTTTTAGAATGAATGCCCTCATTTTCTCCCAGCTTTCCTGGCACAGACCATGCTATCTCCATCTGCAATCATTGCCATTCCTCTGCCCAGACTTGCACGATTTCATATTCACAGACCATACGTGCTGGGATTTTCTCAATTACCGTGGAGGAATCATTTGAACTAAAGACCCCATGTGATCCCCAAGGCTTGCTAAACCTTTGTTGCTGTTGCAGTAGGAACAGGAAATTTTGATTTATTCTTCTCTCAACTTCTTACACATAAAAGTGTGCTTGCTCCCCTCACCTCCCAGGTGCTTAAGCGAAGGCTGACAAAGCTCACCACTCACCAAACATTGAGAGCAGTCCACAGGCAAACCAGACAACCAGGGAGAAACCCACACTGCCAGAGTTTTTCAGTACTCCTTTTGGGGAGATAAAGATGCCACTGCCAACCATACTGCCAATGAGGAGTGAGAAAGCCCGCAGCAAAGTTATCTTTTTCCTCAGAAAGACAGCCCCATCTTCTTTCTTGTCTTTCCCCATAGCTATCTTCTAATCCCAGGGAAAAGTCTCACATTCAGGAGCTATGGTCTCCCAGGTGTCCTCAAGGTTCACCTGTAAGACGAGGAAAGAGTTAGGGATTCAGGGGTCTTCCTTTCTGGACAAGATTTTTGCAGAAACCTGTGAATTTCTGTTGAAGGCGTTCTCCTCAGCTGCTGGGTGTGCCATCCAAACTGCAGGTGCATGTAAAACACTCAGCATCATCTCTCACATCAGCACAGCTCCTGAGAGGGACCGTGTTTGTCTTCTGCCAAGGACCACAGAGCATTACAAGCTGCATGCCACAATTCAGGGGACAATTTCCAAATTCATCTTTGATGCCCAGACTAGAACTGGCCAGGATAGGGTTAATTTAATGGGACCTCATTTGGGGGAACATTGATATCAGTGCGCTGGCAGAAAGCAGATTTCAAGTTGCAAACCTAATCATCAAGACCTTGAGGATCTCCGAGGTTAAAAAAAAAAATTGTTTGTTTTTAAGGAGCAAAGACCTCTGTTCTTTGGGGTACACAGATGATTTAAGCTTTCTTTAGCCTCCTGTCCATCCTTGCTGAATGTACAAACCCTGATCTGCTCACAAGGGCTTCATTTGATCAATGTTTCTTAATATATTGTCAAGCCTTTTTGCTATCAGAGTATTGAAGCACTGTTTATAATCATGAGACAGAGCATAGTCATTAATATCAGACATACCATTTCTTTATTAATATAAACACTTTCTTGGTAATAACAGCAGGAGTGAAGTTTTTCCTAGAAAAGAGGGAACTTTAGATACTCCTGGGATCACACAAGTTGACCTAGATCCAGTTCTCTCGTGCTGCAGTAACCTCCTGCCTCACCATCTTGTCTCTCTAGTCTCTCTCTGTTCCTAGGCTGGCACCTTCACCAAGAAATTCACCTTCTGCTTAGGTAAGACAAATTCACACCAGCTACTACAGCCTAATTTTCTGTAGAAAACCTGTTTGGCATTTTCCTAACTACAACTGTTAATTAACCCTGGAAGAACAAACCAAGACAGGTCCGGAGTAGATAATTTGTCTCCTGTCCCCTCTCCTGCCACAAAATCCCTCCAATATTCACACACTCAGCTTTAGTGGGGTTGGTTTTTTTTTCATTATTCCAACGGAGTAAATTGCAGGTATAGTAAATATTTGCCCCAGCACCACAGCTGTACAGTATTGCAAAGGTACATTGTATGTGAGACCCCAGATGATCAATTTCTTAAAGAATTTAATAATTGCAGTGATGTGTCTAAGAGCAGGCAGTGGACACTTACAGAAGCAGAGAGAGGCAGACAGAAACTTTCTTGATAGTCTGTATTTTCTATACATAGATATAAATCTCCCCGTAACTTTAAGGGGACAATTCTTGTTATTACTCACCAATACCTCTTTATATGCCTTAGCATAAACTCAATATAACTAAGGGCTTCTGTCTCCCATCCCCGGCTATTTTCCCACCTGGAAACTGTCAGGAAGAAGTGAGGGTTATCACTTTCTCCACACACATATGAACAGCACATGCAGAAAGCCCTCTACCCTGCCAGCAGTGTTAGCTGGTTTCCCTGAGATCACGCCAAGCCTGCACAAGCATCTTCTCAATCAAACCAGCCAAGTTTAGTTATTAAACCTCTAATGAGTCCCGGAGGACTCCTTAAGGCTCAGATGGGTCACATCAGCTTTGTCTGGTCCCACACAACCGCTCCTCAGAGTCCCAAAACCTCACAGGGCTGCTGGAGACAGCAGCTCCAGAGGGGTAGGGAAAGAACCCCAGGAGCTTCCTGAGTCATCAGCAGCAGTTGCCTCAGACGCTAATTAATTAGCTCACGTGAAATACTGATGTTGTCTGGTATTTTACTGATATCATCTGGTATTTCTCAGCAGAAAGGAGAACCGCAGATCATTCACTTGCAATGGTGAAACACAGAGGGCTCACCGTATTGAAATCAAACTGAAGAAAGATATTGTTCACAGCTATGTCTAAAATGCTGTTGGGAGATAATTAAAAGGGCACTTATCTGTTTGGATGGGTTTTAAACACAGCAGGTGCATTTACAATCCATCAGACTCCCATTTCTTGCTGGGATCCCGAAGCAGCAAAAGACAGCGTCTCTTTGCAGGCTCTGAAATTACACAAAAAGGGGGGAGGAACAAAAAAAAAAAAAAAAAAAAAAAGAGATCAAATCAAATTTACAGACCAGGTTAATGATCCAAAGTAAATACCAAACTCCATACTTCTGTCCACATGACTTTTTTTTTTTCTTTTATACTACTGCCATGCAAAAGTATTTGGAGATAAAACAGCCCAGTCCAGTAAATTTTAGGAAAAAAAAAAATAAAAAAAATTCTATCAGGTTTTGTTCCAGAAGTTGTTGAAGGAGGGGAGGGGAATAGGAAGGGGGGAAAGAAAGAGTAACAGAGAGCTATTGAAGCACTTCAAAGAGACACCTAGCAGAGCCCACTGCCTGGCTAGATCATGCCTGCCTGCTCTACTTTCCAGCTACATTCCAGCAGCAGGCACATTAAAATGCAGAGATGTTAATCCTTGTGGCAATGCTTAAGAATATTCACAATGTGCTTAGCACAAAGGAAACACACAAAGCTGCTTTTTGTTCACCCTTTTGACTTAAAGGATAGGTTTAAATCCTTTTTCATTCCAAAATGTGGTACCTTTGCACGAGATCATCAGCCATCAGGACTTGAGGAAATCAAACCCATTTCACAACTTTTCACACCTGCTGGATCTTTACCCCCATGTTTTTCCTCTTTACTGATTTCTTTTTTTAAATTTTATTTTATTTTCAGCTGTTAATCTTACCTCACAGGCACTGGAGCACAGATGAAGATGAAGGAGACAAGCGTAAAGGGAAAATCATATTTGTTACTTGTCGTGGTGTCTAGAGGCCCCAGCTGAGAGCAGGACCCATCATGAAGAGCACATAGGCAGAGTAGATGTTGCTCTGCTGAAAAGCTAGCAATATAAACAGCAAGTTGGAATAAGCAGAGGGAAAAAGCATCATTCTCAGCTGGGGAGCTGAGACCTAGAGCAACTAGTGACCTTCCTCCTACTATCACGCAAGAAGCGGGTGGCATCCCTGGGAAACAGATCATACCTCCAGAGTCCCAGTTCAATAACTTACCAAAAAAACCCCCACAACCCAACCCAGCTACTAGGGAATACTCCTAACTATTTACAGCTGTATTCTCTTTGCATGGGCCCCAGTCAATACCATACAGCCAAGAACAGATTAACCCCTTCCTTTTCACACTGCAAAATATGCAGGCATCAAACTGTTCTCTGCAATCCCACTATTATTATTTTCTTTTGGTGCCAAAAATGTCACTCCAATTCTATGTGCACCAAAAGGCACAGGATCTAACTAAATAAAATCAGCAGTGAATGGGAGCTTTTTTATTCATGCATGAAAGTAGCATAAATAAGTTTTAATGAGACTGGTGGTGGTCTTTTCTGGGAACTTGATCAGAAAAATCCATTTAGGCAACCTGAGAGATGTTTGTTCATAGACCAACAAGAACACACGAAGCAGGCTGAAAGGACAAGACAAGCAGCTCAGCTTCTTTTCAGCTTTCTACAGCTGGTTTACCACCCTGGATAAGAAACCAAAAGGGACCGTAGTTAATAAATCAGACTCAGGCTTGCAGACGGAGATGTAGTAATAAATCCAGCGTGACTGATTTGTAAGAATAATTCTCATCGTCTCCTCTTTACAGAGTTTCACAAATTCAGTCTCGTCAGGTGTCTATCAAAAGACTGCCATTTCCCAGCATTTCTTTCCTATTGAAAATATAGATATTTTTTGAGCCTTGACAGCAAAATAGTTCTTGGCTCAAGTTGCACCACTTTTATCATCTCATTTAGGTATTTCCAGTTGTCCTTTGGACAAGAGTGACTTTTTCCGGAAAACAGACTGCTGAGGTGGTGAGTCTGGATCTCTTGATGTGATGATGACCTTTTAATTGAGAACTTAAGTGTTGAATCCACACTTTAGTCCAATTTCTAGCCAGAGAGCCAAACTGAGTCTGGTTTTCAAGCAGCAGAATTCCTGTTGCTTTTATAGTTTCTTCCTACCAGGATTTATACCCTACACCAAGTTCAAAATTCTTCATTACAACCAGTCTGCCAAAGCAGCCATTACAAGTGGAGATGTTTTAATAATAGCAAGACTGATTCATTTTCACAATATGTACAGATCATATGATGTCATCTCACTTTTCTAAGCATCTGAGTGTAACTCTTCATCCAATTTCCACAAGATGCTCACACTTCTGTGCATCCAGAACTATTTTTTTCATTAATGCTGTGGACGAACGTTGTCTCTTTCATGAGCATTTCTTCCTTTCACATTGCCAGCGACACGCAAAACACAAATATGGGAGACACACACACCTGATCAAAATAGACTAAACTCTTCTTCTACAGCACCAGCTCTTAAAGACTATCAGAAAGCTGCACCAGCATCCCTGTGAAATGAACTAACACAGTTCCCCTTTCTTACAAGCAGGAGAAAAGAATACCCCAGGCAGTTGCTCACTGCCCATGGGACCTAAAAAAGCAGCACCCAGAGGACCAGGTGCTGGGGCACATAAGTCCTAGGAAAAAACCCAACCACTCAACAAGGAGACTGTCTCACATAGTAGTGCTTCCTAAGGACAACATCTTGTCTTGTGAGGCACAGTGTAGGGATTAGTCCATAGAGCTTTGTTCTTTTGTGGATGGCTCTCCAAGTAGCAAGCTGTTTTCACTCTCCAGATGAGACCTTTTCCCTAGAACAAGACAATTTGTCCTATTTGAAACTGTTTTCTTAGCTGTGTAAGACAGAACACAAAAATAAATCTAAACATTTCTAGCAGAAGAGACCCCACAGAGAAGTCTAATGCTGTAGCAAAGTACATCCAACATTTCCCCAAATGAGAATTTTTCTTAACCATTTCAAATTAAAATAAAATAGCAACATCCCCCCCTCCTCCCAGTGATTTGTCACGCTGCATCAAGTGCTGTGGTCTGAGGGTTAGTCTGCCTTTGATGTGGAGCTGAGCAGAGCCAGTGCTCTTGCAGGAGAAACTCCTCCATGAGCAAGGTCTTTGGTTTACCCTTTGCCCTGCCTGACAGTTATAAAAGATACTGCTTCCTAGCCACCGCTTGGTGAGTTATCAAAAACAGGTTTAACAGCTTCAAGCTGCCCCCTGAGGAACACATGATGGGAGTTCCCATCATGGTGTAGCGGGTGCTAAACTGCCACCCATCCCTTTGGCTGTCTATGGAGCTGCTTCAGCAGAGGGGATTTATCAAAGCAAATATCCCTATCACTATTAGGCCAATGGCATCTTCATCCAGAACCATCTGGTGCTTTTGAGCATCAGACTAATCCCAAAACCTTCCCAGAAATGTTCTGCAAGAACAAGAAATGTTTTCTGGATGGGGAAGTGCCAGTATGGCCATGCTCATCACCATCTTTCCTCACAAAAATTCCCTACTAGTGCAAGCTGGTTTACCCTGCTATGGAGACAGCCCTCTCCAGGTGAAACTCTTTCTCTACAGAGAAGAAACCCTTCTCTGCTTCTTTTCTTGTCAGGTGTTGTCAGATGGTGGGCCCCATCTGATGGGGGTTCCTGATCTTCCCCTGCTTTAGCCATTTGGAACTGAATCCTCACGGAGCTGACTGTAGTAATAAAACTCCTCTTTCCATATTCTCTCATACATTACACTATTTCCCCCCTTAATCTCACTGCAGTGTTGCTGATTTATCACCCCAGGATTCCATCTCCCCTCAGTCTCAATCACAGTGCCTGATTTTGCTCCTTCTCTTCTAGTCTTCAGGGAAGTCAAAAGAAAATTTAAACATAAAAAAACCCCCACAACCCATCACACCTGCATTAGACACTCACTCTGTTGCTACTCACTGTCTACACAGCTGTCTAAATTATAATTAATCCTCTGTGTTTTGTGTTAAATCACCCACTCCAGTACCCGACTCTCACACAGCCCAAGCTCTGCCTTGAAAGTACCTCAGGGTGGGGGGACTCTCTGTCCTTTTGGCCTCTGCTCAGCTGTTACTCATTTATTAAAATATAAGCCAAATATACAACTATGATGGAGAGAACACATTTCTTTGTTAACCCTTTCTGGCTGTTATCCAGAATTTCTCAGGCTATGGGGATATATATTTTACTACACACAGTTCAGATTAATTGCTCACCATTCTCCATGCCTCTGATGGAAGGAAGGGGGAGAGGGAAGGTTTTCTCTGACCAGAACCACTGCCTCATCTCCCATGAGACAATACAGGAATGCACACCAGATTTTCTGGTGGCATGTCTCAGGTAACAGCAAGCAGTGCTTTGTAAGAAGAGAGCAAATCCTCTGGTCAGAAGGAAAACAGGAATTATGCTCAGCCCAGCCAGAACATACAGGGCCTCTCTAGTCCAGCCCTGGGTATGAGCTGTGCTGGAAGCTGACAGATAATGGTCTTGATAGGGCATAGTAGTGGGAGAAGGTTTGGTGAAGGGTGGCAGTTATCAGAGGGGAGGAAAGTGTGTTCCATGTTGGGAACAGCTCAAGCAGAGCTTTAAACCCTGGTCTGAAGAGAGTACCTTCAGTTGTGCACACAAATTCCTCAAAGGTCTTGTTTTGTGCCTGCAGTGAAACAGAACACATTACTACATCTCATGGTTTTGAAGAGGTGAGGGAATGAGCATCTAGCACTGAACACCTCAAGCCCTGGACTCTTCAAGCCCTCACTAGCTGCACCCTGTTTTACCTGCAGCAGAAGCTGAAGTGCAAAGACAGAGCAGAAATACACACAGAAGGGTCATCAGGCTCCTGATTACAAGGGAAGAGTCTTATTCCAATAAATGCACCTGTAGAGCTTGCTGTGGAGTGACACTTGGCAACATGCCATCACAGGGATGAGTGTGCAGCCAGCTTTCCCAGAGCCTGAAGGATGGCACCAGAAGCCAACCAAAAACCAATTCACATGGGTTTTTTTCAGGTAACATACAGGCCACCTCCCATTTTCACTCTTATTTAGTGAGAATCAGATTCTAGGAACAAACTCGTCAACAAAACCAGATCAACACGTGCACTGGGAAGGTTAAGTCAACACAAGGGCATGTTTAGTCAATTTTAATGCAAGTACAATCACAGACTTATCTGCTGGGATGGGCTTCTGGGTGCCTCTGGTCCTGCCTCTGGTCCTGCCTCCCATAAGAAGCAAGACTCTTGCCAACACTAGTGCAGGTCATCCATGGCTTTGTCTAGAAGATTCTTTAAACCTCTCAAGGTCGGGGAGTCCCTAACCTCACCAGGTAACCTGTTCCAGTGCTGCACCACCCTCCTAGGGAGAAACTTCTCCCAGTAGCCACCCTGGATGTCCCAAGCCACCACTTACAGCTGTCATCTATTGCCATATCATCTACTGCTCCAGAGATTTGCAGAAGCTCAACCTCATGTCTCCCTGCACAAATCAGCTTGTATTTGCCTTTTTTTGACAGTCCTTGCCACCCCTCCCCCTCCAGCAACCTGGGCTCCACCAGCTCCCAGAGATTCACTTCCCTTCAGGTTTCCATGGGGTCAGTGGTCTCAACACAGCTGTGGGCTGTGATGGCTTAAGCACAGATAGTTACAGACAACTGAAAGGCGACAAGTGAATATTCCCCTTCAACGTGGAAGCTCTAGCATGTCTCTGATGTCCCCTGAGTCCCACATCCAAATGACTGCCAGCCTTAGCAACTCTATTTTTGGGCCTCCCTTACCCCGCCCCCCCCCCCCCTCCCCCCCCCCCCCCCCCCCAGCCTTTTATCTCTCATTTTTCCATCCTGGACTTTGAACCTCCCTGTGATCTCCTCTTGTCCGCATGATTGCATCATTCGTGGCAGGTAAGGTTAGCATGAATAGAAGGAAATACAAACAGCACTTCACACAGCATGCCCGCAGCTGGGAGAACCTGCAGCCAGCAGAGGTTACAGACCCCAGTCAGGTCTAATAAAGACCTGCCTCACTGGAGGGGCACGAACTACAATTGTGATTGTTCATGTTGAAATAGAGGTCACTGCGTCTCCTGCTTCAGAGGCAAATCTGAGCACTGCGGGGCATCTCAGAAGGAGGTTTCCTTTGTGCACAACACTGAGGACTGGGCCAGGGCAGCCCAGCAAGGCTCTGCTGCCAGTCACTCAAAGGAAGAAACAACGTTTGATTTTTATCTTGTTGCTGTGGCTCAGCACGGACACAGAATACACATGGAGAGAGGAAAGGAGAAGGACCCTCCCTTGCTGGATGGGGATGTAGCCACGAGGCACTGGAATTTGGGGGTCACTGTGGCCAGCAGCAAGGAGCTACCATCCTGAACACAGAAGACCTGAATTCAGCTACTCTCCTGGGTGCCTTAAAACAATACCAGCCAGAATACCACAAGTCCCCATCATCTGCAGACAGCTGTCTCGGGGGTCCTTGCCATGCCAGCACCAGCAATGCAAACCTCTGCTTGTTTCTATCCCCAGCAGACTTGCCATGTAAGACAAGGAGAAAAGGGGGACTGTTCAAGGAAACCACCACTCACCCAGCAAGATAAGGAGGCTGTTTACCCGAGAAAGATCACTGTGCCAGCAGGGACTGCGGCACTATCGGCAGCGCTGGCTGCCATATAGGATCCTCTGTGGATCAAGTGGTTTGTGAGAAGTACAAGCAAGAACACTGCAAAATTCAGGACATCTGTACAAATTCCAGACTGATGCGGCTGCTCAAATATAGTTATTAAAAATATTAGCAACTGAATTGGGAAGACATTGCAAAAGAGCTAAGGAGAAAGAAAATAAACTAGCATGCTGTGATTGATGTAAGCATGTAACAGTCTCCACATGTCACTGGGATCAGCACACTCTGCACCAGCTGAGGCACTGCTTCCAAAGATGGAAAAACACTTCCAAGGGCAGAAACTGCAGCCAGAACCAAGCCCTTGTTCCCTGTCACAGTACCGGTGAGCCCCATGGGCCTCCCTTGTCATGCAAAGATGGGGTTTCAGGGGCACAAGGCCCCTGACCACAGTTAGGGCTTCTGCGCTTGTCAAAGCTTGGAACCAAAGCACAATCAGCCAGGATGAGTAGCTCAATGTCAGGAATACCCCTCATCCCTGCTCAGAATTAGACCTCTGGGCCACCAAGAGTGCTTGCTTTTAACTAGTGGTGATGCTGAGCATCCTTAGACCTCACCACAACCAGCACAAGCTGCCAGGCCCTCCAGCCATTTTCCACACAGGCACAGCCCCTGCTTACAGCTGACCTGGCCCATTGGTGCTGAGCCCTGGAGAGGCATGGAGACAAACAAAGAGGGAGCTGATGATCCGTGTTGCTCACTGGACTCATCCATCATGGCCAAGGCTGTCAAACAGCCACCCTCTCCTTTACTGATGTCATTTTGACTGCCACCTGCCAAGCATCCTAACACAACTTTGATGCAAAAAAGTAGGAAAAAGTTTGCATTCCAAATCAAATGGTGTATGTGGTTTGGCCGCAGACCAACGGGCCATACGAAGATGTAACACACACCTAGCCTCTTGCTCTACTTCCATAAAGCACACCCAGAAAGTGGATGCAACATATCCTGCATATCAACAGAGAGAAGACAGTAGGAGCAGTTAATTGGGAGATCATCCCAGATGCATTTAACTGTTTCTACTTAACATGTAGCCACTCAGCAGCAGGTACAGAGGATACCAGGCCACTGCATTCAGGCAATGCCTGTAATTATCTCATCCCTCTCCAGCCAACTACTGCTGGTTTAGATGAAGGAAAAGGTTTATTGCGTTCTTTTCCCCCCTCCTCCCCTTTATTCTTGTTTGATCCTGGGAAATCTAATTTAAAAAGGCACTAGTAGAATACTACAGATGTGCAATCAAGGAAGAAACAAGAAGCAATTTTGGTCCCAAGACACAGGAAAGCCAATCAAGTCTCTCCACAGGCTTTCAGCAGGTTTGGGGTTAGACCTTCAGAGCAAGGAAGGAAAGGACACCACAAACCCTTGCGCTTTGTTCGTACCTTCAAGTAGTGAGGAACTTGGGACACTCGAGGTGAAGCCTCCTGGGGCTGTCCCATCCCAAGCAAGCCGCACACCATGCAGCAGACAGAGTGAGCTGGCAGGCACACCCAGCACTGGATGTTCCCACCCAAGCAGGATGCCTGCAGATGGTTTTTCCAGGAGGGCTTGGAGGCAGCTCGGGGATTTTGCTGCTGAATCAGGCATTCTGCGGCGCAGAGACCTCACCGCTGGCGCTGAGCCCTGCAGCTGCACAACGCCTGGCACGCGCCGACGGGGCTGCGGAGCCAACACGGACAAGCTTGGGGCGACACGGGCTCACTGCGGCCGCTCTCTCGCTTCCAGCTGATGGCATCACTGGAGACTTCTGTCCTCTCAGCAGGAAAAGCTGAAAAATAGGCACCAGAGGACAAACCACGGGAAACGTGTCCCTATCTGGGAGAGAAAGGACTTGTTGTACAGCACGCGCCAAAGACGCCGGAGCACAGAGGAGGCGTGTAGATTTGGCATTTGAGTGCAAACAGTATGTCCCAGTCGCTGGCCTTCCGAGGCATAAATATTTAGGTTATTGGTATAAGGGTACATGTCCCAGAACATGCGATTGTCTGTCTTTTCTGTAAGCTCTTCAAATGTAGTACGTCTCAGTCTCTTCTCCCAGACTGCTTCTACCTGCAGGGAAAGATGGCCTTGTAAAGACTTCATTTTCAGCTGCCACCAGCTATTTATCTCTGCAAAGTAAGCAGCCAGGGCCATTTTATTCCCTGCTTTGCTGTAGGTTCTTCAGAGAAAGAACTCTTTGAGCATGAGGATAGCATGGATATTGACCAAGCTCTGCGCATGAAACAGCGATCAGTATACGCACGTTCTCCTTACTTATTTCACTTGGATGACAGATGTCTTACACAGATCTCAGGGCAAGCACAGATGCAATGGTCCCCCAAGTTTTGATGTCTTCTGAAAAACCCAGAGGCTGTATCTGCCTGCTCATTTCTCTAATGCCTGGCCACAGAAGCGCGTGGAAAGGGCAGGATCTGTACAGCCTTGTGGCAGTATTTTCATTTGCTTTGTTTACAGGGCATCTCCTCTCTTTTGGCAACTAGAAGTGGTGGGCAGTTAAAGGCACTTCTGAGTGCAACACGGTGCAAGTGCCTCACTCCAGCTGGCAAGAGCAGGAGAGACAAAAATAAAAGCAGCTGCTCTGGAAAGGGAAACAAGAGGGGCAAAGACAGGGGAATAGGAGATTAAAACATCAGATTGAAAAGGAAAAATAAATCCCTGGTGAGGAATATAACAGGGGGAGTAGAGAAGGAACAGATTGCAGCTCAGTAATGAGGCAGACGTCATTTTCTTTGTGATCTGCAAATTCATTTGAGCTTTCTGACAGAAAAAGGCCCCATGCTATCCAGAAATCTGCTTGGTACATGACCTCCCTCCCTCTGCCCTCCATGTTAATAGATGCTGGAGCAGGCAGGTCCAGCAGAGCCCACCTGGTCTGGCAGCACAGACCTGCAGGCAGGTCAGCCTGCTCTTGTCTCTGAGCCCTTGCAGCACCCTGGGGAGAAAGAAGGCAGACAGGACATCAGCAAGGCCATACCTTTGTGGTGCCTGTTAAGCTGCAATGCTCCAAGTTGCATATGCCTGTCAATACGGGCAGGACGCTCTGCTTGGGCCACAAAACCGAGGTGACAGACAGGCTCAACACCACAGGCAGTGCCCCAGACACGAGGGGCTGTCTAGGACCACTGAAGAATGGCTGAGGGCATCTGGCAAAACACTGTCTTGCTGCAAGAGCCCTTGGAGTATTAAGATCATAGCTCCTCTGGCAGGCAGGAAGGCTCCAGCTGCATGGTTTTGGTCTGTAAGAGCTGCAGATGGCAAGGCAGAGCATTTCAGGCTATGACACCCTTGGAGTGGGGATGCTGCTACCAGCCACGGAGACTAGTGTTCTGGCACTGACAAGGCATTCTTGCAAAACTCTTCCAGGGAAGGAGAGGGAGGAAAGACAGCAAGCCGCAGATCCTCAGATCTAGCTCCCACCCCTCAGTTCCCTGTATTTCATTAGGCAAATAATAGCTCAGGGTCAATAGCATCAACCTCTTTCCTGGAAATGAAATAACCACAGCCAACTCTCATGCTGCCAAGCTGGGGACCCAGGGATACAGGCAGAGGCCCCTGCTCTGCAGTCAGCTGCTTTTGGTGTCTCTAGTATACCATTACTTCCATCACACTAGGCAATAGCACGTCTCTCCTCTGCTGTGGTTTGGGGAACGTAAGTGTCTGAAAGATGGGGCAAGAGCTCCCACCCACATGCTTGGTTTCCTCAGGAAGCCTTGGCAGAAGCACTTAGGAAAAAATGGGCAGAGGGGCCCATGTATTTTCTTTCCTATGGGATAAAGAGATTACAGTTCTTAAAAGTTATCAGACAAATACTTGCCTTTAGTATTCAAACAAAAGACCAAAGATAAAATCAGCATATTCAATAGTTCTGTGGGCACAGCACACCTGATGGCCCCCACGGAGTTCAGCTCTATGAAGATACAAACTGATATACATCACTAACATTCACTGCAATATGTCCTCTCTCCCACCATTTACAGGGAGGTAGAGCACAGAGACACAAAGTGCCCCATGCAGTATTTGTTACAACAAGATGCAAAAGCTTGGTTTGCTTGGAGCAAGTCACATACACATTGGCAGCCCAGAAGCTGGGGACTGCCACCTCTCTGCTTCACACTAACGTCTGTATTGCTGCCCCGTGTGCAGTCAGCAGCAATCCCAGACCCAGGAACTCCATGAACACAAGCTGATGAGAAGAGCCTGGCTAAAGAGGAATTCATCAAGTGATGGATCAGCCCTTCAAGACCTATCTTTTTCATCAGCTGACAAGGGCTTTCCTCTACCTATCCACAAACTTAAGCTCCAGTGACATGTTTGTCTGTGAGCTACTTTTACTATGGAAACACAGCAAACAGCACAGTGCCAGCACATGGATCAGGTAACTCCCACATGGAACCATTGTTACCACTGTGCTTGCAAAAGTCACGAATATAATTACGTCCTCCTTGGCTGCATATCCACTTAGGTGCTATCACCAGTTTTTCAGGGACCATCACGCTTAGTTTTGTATTTTCCTCTGCTACAGAAGTTTTCATCATGCGTTTGACTCAAGCCCACTGACTCTTTACAAGCCACCTCTGCTCTTTTATTTGAGGGCATTTTCTTACAAAGAGAATGTTTTTCTGGCTGGTGCTGACATTGCACATATTGTTAAGAAAAGCCTGCCTGTAAGCCTGCAAGGTCAGTATATTTCTGAAGCATCACAACAAAAAGGCAGACACCATTTTAAATGGATCTCAGATCATCAGTCACTAAGGTACTCTGCTTTATCAGTTTTGCACACAAAGGACTGAGCATCAGCCCTTGAGGTTTGTCGAAGCAGTGTTCCTGTCTTGTACAAAGAGATACTTCAAAAGGCATCTTTATTCCAATTTACTTAAAAACAAGACCAAAACCAAAACCACAACAAAATGCAAATCCCCATGAGCTGATTTTTCCAGGGAGATTCCTTACCTCTAACACTGCTGATAGAAAGTCAATATTTAACCAAACAGATGCCACAGAGATACACTTCAGTTTCTGGAAATAAACACAAAGGCCATACTGAACATGCCCACAAATAAATCCTCCACATGACACAAACTTGCTGCAGGGCCCTGAAGCCAGCCGTGATATGGATCTCAGCTCTCTGGATTTATCTGCAGACTGGTGAGGAAACATGGGGGAGAATAACTGAATTAGCTGCAGTCTTGCAAAGCTGTATTCATTTCAGGTTCTACATAAATGTTCTTCCAAAAGACACTGCAAACTCCAGTGGACAAGTGCAACATCAACTTTCTCAATTTACTCTGTCAGGAAAGTAAGTTGCAGAGGTTTTTTTTCTTAAGTTAAAAGTAGCAATAAAATTCCTTCAATGGTAACAATTCCTCAGCCCAGCTGAACAATATGTGGATTTCTAGAGTGTTTGAGGAATGACCTGTGTGGATTTCATTGGGATCCATCTTTTTTCTTCTCATCCTTTCACTTTCTTCCAATCTCTTCATTTTAGTGGCAGAGAGATTGCAAGATGGAGCCCAGAAAAGACACATTTGAAGTTTTAATTCTCTGTGACACTGAAGTAAAGCCTAAAAATAAACACAGACTCACACAAGAGATCACACTGGATTCTCACCTGTCCTTCCTCAAAGAGGGAATGCCTAAAAATTGATGAACAGGTTAAAACCCCTCTGAATGTTTGATTGCATGCACAAATGCTTATGGAGACAAGTCCACTCTTAGGCTATGTGAACTCTGGCAGTTAGGAAACTTACATCAAGGCAGAGAAGCTGCAGGGAAGATCTATCAACAAGAAAAAAGAAAAAGGTTACAAGAGATTACAGAAGGAAAACCATCAGCAAAGTGCATTTGCTGTACCTTCATCCCTATGACTCCCCGTGGGTATCTTCAACTGCTGAGAGTAACAGCCAGGACTGCAATGTTGGTTTTCCTTATCAACAGGACTAGTGAACATTTTCAAGCCTAGCATAGCAGCACAATCCACCAACAAACGCAAGCCACACAAACTGTCACAAGTTGGAATTTCCACTTCCTTCCTCTCTCCCCCACCCTTCTCCCAAAACAGTTAAGGCAGTCAAAAAACATTTTATTTTAAGGCATTGGCTGTTTTGCTGTAAGTCCAAGTTACTTTGAAAGAAAAATAGAACCGTTTGCAGTTTTTTTCCTCCTGAAGAAAAGAAGTATTAAAACCTAACCTCCTTTTACACACAATGTAGGTGCAAAGAAGCTGCATTTTACCCATGGAAGAATGTTGGGGGAAAGATATTTCACACACATCTCCTGGGTTCATGGGAACTGGAGGTAAACTCAAGGACCAGCTGAAAGATGCAATAAAAATATTGGCTTTATTCTATGGTAGGATTATCCCTTTGACTGTGACCCTGTAATTTTAGTCATGGTTTCTCTGGGGTTCATCATGACTAACATCTCCTACTGTACCTCCCTGACAGCAGAGGAAGTGCTGGCCTCCAAAGCGGTAACTGTGGTGAGTGCAGCTCTTTGTTTTTACCGGATATTTTCAGGGTAGCACAGAAAAAGCAATCACATCTGGGACCATCTCAAGGGGCCATTGGCAAAAATCCAGAGGCGCCATAGAAGAAGCAGCAGATTGTAGATTCTGATGCCTTGGGCAGGATGTCTGTTTCCACAATGGCTGGGGAAGGAAGGAATATAAAGGGAGATGGTCTGATAAGAATGTGGCCATGATAAAAAGACTGTGTTCAGCATTAATTTATTTTAGGAAGAAGAAAGGTGCCCACAGTCACTGGATTACAGTCTCTTGCCTCAGTGAAATGCGAACTGGTTAGTCTTGAGGCAATGTTAAATACTGGATTTTAAAACAAGTACAAAAATAGAGAGAGAATAAAACAGATGTGGCAGACAGCGGGTTCTTCTCATTCACCCTGGAGTTTTGCAGAAAGTTGTTAAAATAATTTCCTCAGGAATTTCAATACTGGTAGCTCTGTCCTGCTTTGTCCCAGACAGAGGAGTCTTAGCAGCTGCAAGGTAAACATCTGTGCTTTCCAAAATCAAGACTTTCTTCCACAATAAAAACTACCAGCCTTTTACTCACAAATTTGTTCTGCCACCCTTGCATAGCTGGGAACATTCACATTAGCAAGCAGAGTGGAGTTACTGACCCGCCTATAAAGAGCTTTAGGAAAGCTTTAAAAAGCACTCTATCATGTGAACACTCCCCCCGTTCTGGTTGCCAGCCGGTCTTTATACCGCCTCGGCTCACTTTTTTACCAAGGGAAAACCAGAGATTTTAAAAGTAAAGTTTGAGGTTGGGATTCCCTGTATAAAAGAGGTCATTTGTAGCATGATAGATCATGTTCTCTAAACTCTCAGCATCTGCCTGTGGCAAGTTGTTCCACCTGCACTCTGTTTTGGATCACTTTGCCTTTTCCACGTGTGGTTTGATTTTGTGCATTCCTGTGTCAAACGTCAGCACTCACAGCTTTAAGGGGATGGCTGCCCTCACCGTACTGCACTTTAAGTTCCTTCTTCGGTGAAATTCTGACAAGCTTAGAGGCAGGACGTTAATGCTGCAGGCTGTATCGTGAGCTCCTCCTGGTGGTCATTAATATTGTATTAATTACTCCTGTGTTTGAGCTCAAAAATAAAGCCACAGTTCTTGGACATTTTTCTCTTCTTCCATACTCAAGAAACACATTTTAAAATAGAAATAGAAAATAAACCATATATTCTGAGAGTGACATAGCTTTCATCTCAGTACTTGCAAATGTGGCTAAAGGAAACGAACACCTCTTTACACCTTGACATGAGGGGGTTTTTTTCCAATAAAAAAATCAAGATTTTCACATTTTGTTCCTAGCAGAATAAATTATTTTGTTTGTTGAAGATTCCACTCTATTGTATGACCCTCAGCCAAACAAATGCAACCTTCCTAACTATCTACTTCTCCTGAAGACAGTCTTCTCCATGAGGAGTCTGAAGGGCAGGAAGAAGAAAAAAAGGAAGGAGAGTTATCCATATCATTACTAGCAATTGGGATGGAATTGATAGAAGAGGAAATTTTATTCTACTCAGCATAGGTAAAAATATCACAGAAAGCTAAATTATCAATCCTGGCTGTAGGTGTTAAGCAAATCAGTTTGTTAGGCACTGCACAATTACCCAGCATCCAACAGCTGCTGTCCCAGACTGCAAAGACCAAGCAGTAACAAGTAAGTGAAACAAAAGGTGGGGAAAGAAAACAATACAAGAATTTTTGCAAAGACCATTACTAGCAGTGGTCTCCACTCTCCTTCTAGCTGGCTGTTAGTATACAGTATTATGGCACTACAGAGTATCTGCTGATCTCTTTATAAGAAGCAGCTATAGCAAGATATGAATATGTAAATAAATAAATTAATTTATATGAATTTACTAGCCAGGTAGCAGAAGCAAAATCTTGGTGTCAGATCTGCTTCTGCTCAGAGCCTTGCTGTCAAAAGCTGACTTGACATACTTTTGATATTTCCAGAACAGGACATTAGATACCTCCTTAAAGGTGGCCTAGTAGAAATCTTTGTTAATGCTGCCTCTTTTCAGTACATAGCCAAAATGCCTCGTGTCAGAACCCAGGATCTAGCACTAGGAAGGCTCATTTTGGAAGTGTTCTGTTCAGGATATCCTTCTGAAAACTTGGCATGGAACTGTACAACAGCTGATCTACGTAACCAGAGAATCAATTTTTCCCCACTACCTTCAGCATCCCTTTCCTTTTTTTCTTTGCTGCTTCTACATGATCACTGCTTCTTATTCAGCATAAAAAGTGCAGACCATATGCTTCCAAAAACCTAGTTTGCTCAGGTACTATCATGCAGAGAGAGAAGTGGATTGCACCTGAGATCAGAGGCACAGCCTGCCCCTATGTCAGGCGGCGTTATTGTGCAGACAATACTTTCCTCAGCAGCCAATCCCCACTTCTGGGAAAAGCATGGATTAAATGAGCTGCACACACACACACACAAATACAGATCTTGTCTTTCATGTACCTCTAACATACCTTATGAGCTAATAGTGACACAGGTCCTGTGTTTCAAAGCGATAGATCTCCAAGAAAGAAAAAGCTTTTTCTAAATTTTACTGTTACATTTTCATAATTTCCCAGCTATTGATGATGATCTTGATGATGTTGATTTGAAAGGCCTTTGGACTGTTGACTTTTAGTGGCTATTCACAGGTATGGCAAACTTTGGGCTTGCACTGCATCATCAATTAGCAGCTTAAGACATTGATACCGTTTGAGAAGACAGGAAAACCTGCTAGCAACAGTTGCACCCAGAATTTGAAAAATATGTAGGGCCAGAGATGTCTTAACTTACATATGAGAATTACATCAGTAAAAAGGACTAAGTATTTCAATGGAGAAACATAGCAAAGCATAGTCAAAAAAAAAGTGGAGAAAAAAAAATTATAGCTTCCTAAAATGCCCAGTAAGATTTTGTAGCCTTCAGCTACATAAAGTCTATAGAAATAATCCAGTGAAGATTTTTCAGACTTGTCATTTTTAACTTGCATCAAAGTTGGTTGCAATAGAATACAAGTATAAACATAAGTAGTGAAATGAACTAATTAAAAAAAATAAAAAAACCCTTAAATATTCTCCAGCTCAAATCCTATGGAAAAATCAGCCAGAATCTGGATCCATTATAGTCCAGTCTTCCTGGCGGCTGATAAATAAATTCAAGCTGAGAGTTCCAGAGATCTTAAGTAATTCTCAAAGAGGAGGTCACATGGCTTAGATGTTTAGTTTAGATGCTTTTATAGAAAGGAAATGTGTCTATTCAGTCTCCTTCCTTCCTATTACTGCAGTCACTGAAACATTTGACTATTTAGTGCTGCAGTGATAACGTGGCCTTACAGGCAAAGCTGCTACATTTCTAGATGACTGAAACATTGGACAAAGCTACATTCCACTCAATTTCAGTCAAAGTAACAACCAGGTAATGAAATAGCAAAATGACAATGGTTTAGGAAAAAAGCTTTTCTAAAATTGCAGAAGTGAGAGGTTCACTTCATATTATGCCAGTACTATGTATTACAAAAGACTGACTGGGAAAAGATTTAAATAATAGTTTTAAATACTCAAAATCAAGCTGACCCCAGGGATTGCATTTATATGAAAGTTCACACCACTCCAGGTATCAGCTTCAACACCTCCATATTATTTTCTGTCCCGTTTATCACAGAATTGTATTTGTCTCCAAACCTGATGCATGTGCATCATTCAGGGAAGCCTTCCCCACCTCGAAGCAGTCCCCAGTGTCTGTGGCTGAGGATGGGAGCCTTCCTCTGAGACAACCCCGGTGAGACTGGTCAGACCCTAGTCTGGGTACTGCTTCTCCCCTCACACAGAGGAAAGCAGTGATGCCCATCTTTTGTGGTCCCAGTACTTCCATGCTCTTCACCAACATGGGCTGGCGGGGTTTGAACACAGAGGCCCCACAGGGGCTAACATGTCAACCAGCAAAAATGCCTTTCGCAGGTGCCTCGGTGATGTGTGCAGGCTGCTGCTTCAGTGTCCTAAAGGGCACACGTTTCTCTCCTGACTGGCCCATTACTCTGACCCTTGCTGACCCCTTTGCTCTTGAGTACACTCCAGAGGCCCTCATCACATTAGCAAAACAAAAGGTTAAGATGTAGCAGCACAATCCAAAGCCTTCCCCTTAAATGAATTCCTGCATAGCAGAAAGCAACTCCCAGTCAGCAGAAGATCACCCTGCCTCTTTCCCACAGCAGGCTGAACTGGAAGGCACCAAGACAACTTTCCTCCAGGAGAGCAATGGGATTTCTGATTCATCAGAAATCCTGATCAAGGACCCCAAAAGAGCAAACTGCAGCATCACCTGAAAACCCTTAGAAGCATAGCTACATATCAAAAATGTATGTCACTATATCAACTGAGGCATTAATTTATATCTCATTAAATAACAGCGTGTGCACATTCAGCAGCTGAACTGGTAAGAAATTAAGGGTAGGACTGTAGCCAAGGTGTACAAATCCAAGCAGATTCTTTCCTAGAAAACACATGATACTTCTAGCCCGAAATTTCAGCCCTATTACTTGCAGCCCTATCACCCACCCAACAGTCCAAGTATTTCAGGTATTACACCCATTCAGTGTAACTCCTCCATGCAGGTGGAAGAAATTACCTTATTTTACACATATGGTAGCCCTTCTATTCTCTACCACTATGTACATTTTGATTAGTCACCAAAACATCTTTTAAGATCTCAGGTTAGACTATAACCTGTTCTTTACTGCTCTGGCTAATTGACTGGAGGTACAGGCTCCACAGAACAATTAACAGATCAGAGATTTCTTTTTCTATTGTTACCAGTTCCTTTTCAGTGAAACACACACAAGAGCCTGGCACAAAATGCTACTCTGTTTCCTTCAAGCAATGAGTTGTAAAATTTAGTGAATATTGACAGCACTATTTTGTTGTAAATTAAAATGTGTAATAAAAGGACTAGTGAAAACATTCCTTTAGTCATATCACAAAAATACTGTTATTACTGGAGTTTGGTAGCTGACACTGTACATTGTTTAAAATTATTTGAAATTAGAGGCAATAGAAAACATGAGTCAATAACCATATCCACTTGTGTTTATACATAAAATCATATACTTGATACTATAACTTGCCATGGTTGAAGACAGTTTGAGTATAGTAAGAGAATACATATATAAGTCCTGTAACCTGCTAAAGCATTTCTGACTCTGTCAATTATGTAATCTTGTGAATGATTCTCCTCTTGCAGTTGTTAGGGCTTTTTAAATGTATTGAACACATTAACCTCGCAGAATTCCACCTTACCCCATCATCTCCTCCCAGACACTATGTATATCATGCATTCAATCCATCCAAACAACATCATTTTTTCTCCTCCATTACTGAAGTGCAATTTAAAATGTACTTTAAAATCAGAAAGCTACTACTAATGGCAACATTACCAGAAACACTCTATAAACTACCAGTTCATAGCAGTGGCCCTGTAATGCAAGTACATAAGCAAGGCAAAGTTTGTGTGGAGAAGAAGCATCTTACATCTGAACCATGAGTGCTAAACATTACCTTTATCTATTACTCTCCAAGTATGACAGTTGGTCTAATACATATCACTTCCCCTTACAAACCTCACTCATGTGGAATGTATAACATGGAATCTGTTTCTACTTTCTGTGCAAGCTCAACTCCTTCTTGAAGTGAAATCCACTCAATATTGACGAAAATGGATCAATAGAAACAGTACCTAAAATGACTTAGCCACAGAAGAGTTATGTTACACAATGGGTTTTTTTCATTTTCGCAAAGCATCTTACGAATCCCTCCTCTCTGAGCTGCTGCAAAAGCCTGGGGAGAAAGAGATCAATCAGATGCCATGTCCCATTTAATGCTTGGTCTCCCTCCTAAGACTAAGGCAATTCAGCATCACTTGTGCTGCTTAGCTTTATGACAGGCACAGCTGTCCAGCAGTCTTTGGAACATGATCAACTCATTTTGCAGTAGCATGATGCACAGCTCACAGATTTTTCTTCTTTCGCTTCCCAGTGGACCTGGACTTAATATGAATGGACTCAGAAGCAAAAGGGTTCCTCTCAATTAAAACCTTATCTGAGCCACCTGGTTCTGACATCACTTTTAGGACAGCAGGCATGGTAAATACACTCTCCGAATGCTCTCCTCCAATAGCTCTAACTCAGCTGGAACACATACGTTAGCTGCCTCTTGGGGAGAAGCACTTAAACCACATGGGAAGAGTTCTGTTTAGCAATCATCACATAATGGAATTCAAAACAATTTCTACGAGTGCTGGTCAAGCACAGGAAACTCATTCCTGGGCCAGACCTACAAGTGATCTATTTAAAGATCTTGCATAAAAAAGCAAAACCTCTGTAACTAGAAATCACCAAGTCAAGAATGAAGCACATAATACAGCATCTTTTTCAAATTAACACTATCCTGAGAAAGTTGCCTAGTTAAAACACATTTCCATAGCCCAGATCCTATTTTAGGAGACCAGAGTAGCAGCTTCTCAACTTCTGTGGGCTCTTAGCTTTACTGGGATAAAGAGAGATACAGATCAGCTATGACTTACCACCAGGGTGTATGAAAGGGCAAATGTTTCTTCCAGGTAAATATCACATTCCCCCAAGCGTGGGCAGAAACTTTACTCACACTTATTGCAGCAAATAAAACATTTCTTATGAGAAATAAACTTCAGGGAAAAGCATCACAAACAAGCAGACTCTTTGTATACTGTTCTTTTAGTTGACTTATATGTTCCAAAGTAGAGTATTTTTTCCAAGACCAAAGCAAATACAGGAGAAGCAGTACAGATAAATAGATCTATTAAAGCCAAACACAGCTCTTCAAAAATTTGAGTACTTCTTCTAAAGACTGAATATAATTGGCTTCAGAGAAATCAGACCTTAGTCTAGACAAAGCAAACTGTCCTATTAAGCCAGCTGTTAGGCGGAATACTATGAGCTCTGGCAATGACAGACTTCACTCACTGTCTTTATCACCAGCTACTTCCTTGGCAGGCAAAGACTTTAGTCATTGACTGCTGTAGGGAAAAAAAAAAAAAGGCATTTAAAATTCCTGGTTGTATCAGAACAAGTAATAATAATATTCTGGCTTTACAGTTTCAGTCCTCATTAACTTTGGCTTGAGAGAGCCGACATCACTTACCAGCAGTAAAAGTGTAATTTCAAGGGCTCCCAGGAAAAATACTTCTACACAAGGAAAAAATAAAATAAAATAAATGTTTCTATGGAAGTCAACACTTGGCATGACTGACTTCACCATATTCATTCTACTACTCAGGTTTCCATCATCAGTCCAAAGTTATAGCTAAACAAAACAAACAAGTAAAGGATTGGTTGAATGTGTTAACCAATAAAGCCACCACAACAATAGCTTCACAACTTAAGCAGATCACAACAAACCCTCTAGAAAAGCTGAACACTATATGTACACAGAACCAAGTTTGTAGGCACTTCACAAGGGGGTACTCTACCTCAAATGCAGAAGAATACTGTTGATTATGGAAAAAAAAAAAAAGAAAACCAAAACCAACAACTTTAGTCTTCAGATACCAAGAAGGGTATCTTGCCCATTCCCTGACTTCAGAAACTGAATTCCTTTGCCATATTTAGTAGCCTTGAAATCTTTAAAATCCATTTGTCCATTAGAAAACAAGAATCCAGTTAAGTATTGCCCCATCCTCCTGAAACAGAAAAGCAGAAAACCAGAAACTCTGACTTCTAATGGGAAATATGGCTCCAAGTGCCAAAGACAATCTGTTAGCATTTAAAGCAGCACTTAAGAGGTATTTCGCATACTTTCCAGTGTATTATCCTACCTATTAGCCACAGACCAACAGTGACAGAGAAAAGCTCTAGAGTGTAGCTAGAAAAAACAAAAGGAACAATAGTAAAGGTGCTTATATAGGTTTTTTTATATGGGTATGAAACTTGTATTTGTGGCCCACTGATGTGCTCTCAAGTCTACCACTTTATTTTAAGACCAAAGCATTAGTATGAGCAGTGAGCTCAGTGTGACAAATCCTGTCTTATGGAAATGTGTAGGTTGTAGTGTTGTTCTTCAATCACAGTGATCAAGATTTTTTCCAAATGTGTGGTCGCTCTGATAAACAGTTCTTCAGACCTTCGGCAAATCTTTGGCTAACCAGATTTAAAAGGGGTTTTAACACAGTAATTGGAAAGATGTAAAGGCATGTCAAAATGCAGCAGGAACTGATCTCTGGTAATCTACAACCTCTGTACTTAAATCTTTTTTTTTTTTTTTCCTCATGATTTCTTACTCCACTCAATTTAAATTTGTTTTGAAACAGCATAGAAGTTTCTGCCCCAAAATCTACAACACTATTTTGAACTTTAGGCCACAGAACTTTAAGTAGTTTGTTGGGGTGTTAAAAACTATTTCCATCTTATACTTAAGCAGCACAGGGTTTGATGAGGTCAGCATTCTTCTTCACTGTCTGTAAAGCACTCTGGCACAATGAAGTCCTGGCCCATGAACACATCTCCTAGTTGTTACAGTCAACCATAAATATTCTGTAAACTAAAATCCAGGCTAAGAAGTAAACTTGAGCAGTTGCAGAGGATGCTGAAATCAAACACCTTTTGCCACCTCGTTCTTCCAATGCCATTGCTGCATCATTTCTCTAAGGCTCTCATAAAATGATCACCACTGGAATCTAAGCATCTGCCCATCACAGCACTGAAGTAACTCAGCAGCATGGAGCACTATCTGCAGAAGAAAATGCATTACACAAAGTTGGAGTGCAAGTGCAACAGAGTAATGCTTCTGTTACCCCCAAGACGGGTACCCACATGCAAACACTGTACTGCCATACAGAGTCAAAACAGGGAGCACTGAAAACTGTAAACCAGAAGATGATATGTGGCTGAAGAAATCATCCAAGATAAAAGCAAGTATGACAAAATACATGAAAGTGTGAAAAGAAATCTCTTATTCCCGAAACAGCAGAAAATCATAGAATTGTCAGGGTTGGAAGGGACCTTAAAGATCATCTCATTCCAACCCCCCTGCCATAGGCAGGGACACCTCCCACTAGAGCAGGCTGCTCAGAGCCCCATGAAGCCTGGTCTTAAAACATCTCCAAGGATGGGGCTTCCACCACCTCTCTGGGCAACCTGTTCCAGTGTCCCATCACCCTCATGGTGAAGAAATTCACCCTAAATCAGGAGATGAGTCAGTCATCAGTAGCATAAGACAAACCTGAACAAAACCATAAAAATAACATTTGACACCCTTCTTACAGTTCTAGATCTGCTAATATGACAGATCACAATTCCACCTTCCTTTTATATTAGGATTGAAAAAGAATATATAGACATCTTCACAAAATGCATTTACTTGCCATGTAATATACCTGAATTGAAATGAGATTTGCACTTAGAAAAACAAAACATAAAAAGACCCCAGTCACCAGTATGAGAATATTCCCCCTCACACTTTTCCAGAAAATTTCTTCTTTCAAATGTGACAATTGAAGGGCACAAAGATCAGACCTAGAAAAGCATTTTTCTCCTCACAATATTCTGTACAGATATCTGCATTTACAGTGAAGCAAATGAGCAAAAGTGTGAAGAAATTAAACGCTTTAGAGTGCTAAAATCAAAACATAAGCAATACAATTTTTTAATTTCAGTATTTTAAAGTACAGAAAGTGGAAACTATGAATATCAAATACAAATTTAAACAAAGCCACTTGTCCTCCCCTAGAATAATCAATGTGAACTACTTATAGAAACTTACAAATTTAAAGCAAAATCAAAACAAAATAAATACTGTACATACACTTTCCCTGCCTGCAGGCAAAAGAGGATGGGAAATACTGTTATGAATTGAAAAAAAATGCTCTTAAAGCTGCAGCATCCCATTTCCCAGCCAAATACTTAACACAGTAGTGCGTTTCTGTAAAAAGGAAGACACACATACACCGACCCCTACTGAGCAGACAAGCTAATATTTTCAGAGAGATTAGAAGCAAAGATAGAAATTAGACTATGAGAGTAGAAAAAGGAGAGGAAAAGACAAAACGGGCCAGCAAAACATTACTACAAAACTAGTAAAATATAGCCAAGAACTAGCCCTCCCCCTTTTTTTTTTTTTTCAAATTCCATGTGTTTTTTTTTTTTAAAAAAAGGATTCACCAAAGCATTGGCAGCAATAGACATTTCCCAGCAGAAGTGACAATACATATCAATATAATCTCTTAAAGTGATCCCTTTCATTCCCTTCCCACAGCATGAAACTCTTATGGCTTAATTTATATTAAAAGTAGAAAAAGTCTTTTTTTTTTTTCCAAAACAGAAATGCAGCCTATGAAGAACATGCATTTCCTTATCAGTGCTACTTATATTTCCCATCCACTGCATGATTTATCACTCAGACTCCCACAAAGAGGGTTACTAGGTTGTTTTCTTTTGTTAAGAGGATTTTGTGGGTTCTTTTGGAAAAATGGATGTTGCAGCTTTTAATCTTGTTTAACCACAAATAGTAAGGCCCTTGGTTCCATTTATATTTCTCTGCGAAAGAGTAACTCTGGGCTCACTCAACCCCAGAGCTACAAACAAACAGCTTTTAATGGTCTGGAAGTATTAAGTGAATGAAACTCTGGAAAGACGCTAGATTTGGGGGTCATGGTGGGGGTGTGAAGGGATAGGTGGGCATGTGGAGCCTAAATAGGGCACTAGTTACAGACCAGCAGTACCAGGTCGTTCTAGCTTCGGTTCCACTTAGCCTCCCACAATTACCAAACAGGGGGTTAGCAAGATTCACATCAGTTCTGCCTCTGAAACCCTGCAAAAATGTTCAACATTTAAAACTTCATGGCCTTGTGAATGAAGGCAGCTTCTGCCATAGAGCAAAGCCTAGGGAAAGCCGAAGCTTCTAAAATGTTATCATGACACTGTGCTCTTTAAATCTCTACTAAAGGTAACACAAGCACTTAACCACCAAAACAGAAATCCCCCATGTGATCAGAAAGCAACAATTTTAACTCTCAACATCTAACCCTTTCAAAATTGCCTTTAAGAATGGATTCATGTAGAGTATTATAGGTTGCATAGGTAATCTACCTCAGAGGTCAACAAAGGCTACCTTGTAGCCAAGGTTTATTAGCAAGTATAGTAGAAGAAGAAAAGGGAAAGTTGCTGGAAGAGTCTTTGATATGATTCCTAGGTGGTCTTTCCATTTTCATGTTTGTTTCTCTTTTTTCAGTTGCAGGAACATGAGAACATCAGAGAATGGGAAAACCCCTAAAATATTTCATGTCCTATTGTTCTGTCTAGAAAAAAAAAAATATTAAGTTTTATGCCAAATCCAATTTCTAAGACTTTTCAAAAAAGATCATCCTTGAAAACAAGTTTAGCAGGCTTAATTCTCTTTGTTGTCCAGTCAGTGTTCCCTACTCCCTCCCTCTTCCACCTTAAGTGAGACAGCAAAGAAAAAAAAATAGGGCTTTTTCTCTCCACTACAACAACATAGGGTTCAGTCCATCTACAGAAAGATTGGTGCAGTAGTATTTTCATCTAGAACACAATAAAAATATTCCTACATACAAGTACACAAAACAAGTGAGGCCACCACATCCTCTTCATGAGCTACCAGGAGACTTCCCCCCCCCCCCCCCCCCCCCCCCCCCCCCCCCCCCCCTTTTTTTTTTTTTTTGTCCCCTCTTCTCTTTTTTTTTTTTTTTTTTTTTTTTTTTGTTTTATGTATTAC